>JAAIXJ010001126.1:1959747-1996299 GCA_013403705.1 Heliconius hermathena | reverse complement strand
AAATTAGCTTCACGCTGTATCCCGCACACAGCAGGGTAGGCAGAGGGAACCTAGTGTTAAGACACTCCGTTCCCCACTTTCTGCCGAATTCTGGAGGCATTGCGTGTTGAGTGGCAGAACTCAACGCCGCGCTTAACCTCGACACCAGAGCGAGGAAATGAAAATATAAATTTAAGTAAATATTTCATCTCCTCGAGTGGGGATCGAACCCACAGCCAGTCGGTTTTACAGTCACACCTCGTGCCGCTGCGCCACGACCGGCCTCAAATCGGCCTCAATTACAGAAATTTGCAATATTTCCTTGTCCTTGCCCTGGTAAGGAGACAAAGTGTGAGCGTTGAGTTCCGCGACTCCACATTCAATATCTCAAGAATTCAGCGGAAGGTGAAGAAAGGAGTGTTTGGACACTAGGTTCCAAGGTTCCCTCTGCCTATACTGCTATGTTTGGCACATAGCGTGAAGAAAAAAAATTGGATATTTTACATTACGACAACGACAAGCTAACTTTGTAAATGTTTCTGACGATACTGATATCATTTACTTGTTTTTCCGCTTTCAAAGCTTTTTCGGCGCACACCTTACGTTAAGTTTCGGAAAGCGAAGCAAAATTTCTGACGTCAAAGTTTCGTCAATGATTAATGTTGGCTGAGAGATTTATAGCTGTATTACTAGCACGAGAAATTCTTTGCACAATCCACCAATAAATAAAAATATATATTATATCTACCCGCAATGTTTTTTATTTTCTTTTCTTATTTTATTTCCAGGCCAGTCGTGGCGCTGGGTTGCAAAGTGTGACTGTAAAATCGACTGGTTGTGGGTTCGATCCCCATTCGAGGAAACGAAATATTTATTTTCATTTCTTCGCACTGGTGTCGAGGCAAAGCGTTGCGTTGAGTTCCGCCACTCAACATGCAATGCCTTTATAACTAGGCGGAAAGTGGGGAACGGTGTGTTTTAACACTAGGTTCCCTCTGCCTACCCTGCTGTGTGTGGGATACAGCGTGAAGCTGATTTTAATGTAATTTGTCTTTATTTTGAGGAAATAGACAGGCCTTTCAGAAAAAACACTTTATCCACTTAAGCACAGTATTTTGGAACAATGTCAACTACTAGAAGAAACCATCACCACCATGTTAAACTAGAACAGGATCTCATCTGTATATAATTGCCCACAATTTTTCATGTAGTAGGCAGCTTCAACACGTGACTCAACGTGAATAAAATTTCAAAGTGTGCCAGAGCCCAGATTTTTTTTATATGCGTGTGTATTTGCTAATTTTTTTTTTGTTAGCTTCACGCTGTATCCCGCACACAGCAGGGTAGGCAGAGGGAACCTAGTGTTAAGACACTCCGTTCCCCACTTTCTGCCGAATTCTGGAGGCATTGCGTGTTGAGTGGCAGAACTCAACGCCGCGCTTAACCTCGACACCAGAGCGAAGAAATGGAAATATAAATTTAAGTAAATATTTCATCTCCTCGAGTGGGGATCGAACCCACAACCAGTCGGTTTTGCAGTCACACCTCATGCCGCTGCGCCACGACCGGCCTCGACATTAAGCTTTAATGAACGCTACGTTTATTTTTTTTTCAGCTTCTTCTTCACTGTATCACACATATAGTAGGGTAGGGAGGGAGTATTGTTACCCTAGTTTCACACTTCCTGCCGAGTTTTCGAGACATTGCGTGTTGAGCGGCGGAACTCAACGCCGCCGTACTTTTGCCTTGGCACAAGAGCAAAGAAATGAATATATTAATAAATTATAATTAATTACCTCGAGTAGGTATCGACCACACAACCCTCACGTTACAGTCACACGCTTGCACCTGCATCACGAAGACCTAAAAATGTTATACGTTTCTAAAATAAAAATAAGCTATAATTCCGTTTAAAAATATTTCTACTGGCCGATGTCTGCCAACAAAAGGCTCTACCTCACAGGCTCTACACACGTACAACAGTACGTTCTATGAAGAGTGTCGGACTGCGAGTTCCGTCGAGGTGTTACAGTGGCGTTGTCGGGCTCTCAGATATTTTATGTGACTAACATTGATTTTTATTTATCGGATTATAGTTTCTATGTCTGGTACCATAAGAACTAGCTATAGCTATGTAAAGCGATGCGCTAGTGTGTTGTCTAGAGTTTGTTGTTCGTAACGGATGCTCATTGTGGCAAAATATAAAACGCCGTTCCGTTCCGTTGGGAAATGTCGCACGTTATAGCTATCGTAGAACTTGCAATTGCGTGATTT
Source organism: Heliconius hermathena (assembly GCA_013403705.1). Taxonomy (NCBI): domain Eukaryota; kingdom Metazoa; phylum Arthropoda; class Insecta; order Lepidoptera; family Nymphalidae; genus Heliconius; species Heliconius hermathena. The sequence continues at coordinate 1,994,046 of JAAIXJ010001126.1, read as the reverse complement.
ATCAAAGGACGATCAGATTTCCACATTTCCATATAAGGATTTAGCTTTTCTCTATACTTTATATTTGCTACGAGGATCGAAGGGAAACATGAGACTAAATCTATTATATGTTTAATTATTAATATATTTGCAAATTAAACCAATTTCTGTATAACGCCAATAAAGAACACGTTATCCGCTAAGAAATCTCCACCACGATTGCGCGTGCACTGTCGCCGGCGCTAACTTCTTATTCTACAAAAAGGACTAAACATTTTATCAAAGTTATTCAGAACTAAGTTCCTTATTGACTTGTAAAAGAGCTTACATTTGTAGAATATATATTGAGTAGATGTGGTTTTCGGCGTTTTTTCTCAGCGAGCAGGTTTCCGCGGCACCCCTGCTCCCGCGTCCGCCGGGCTCGCACGCATTCCTGTTGCGTTAGTCACACAGCCAGTGGATTAGTTTGGAGATTGAGATTTTATCATCAGAATGGCAGCCAGGGTAATTAGAGGTGCATGATGCTGTGATGATTTGTGACGACCTTCTCTGAAATTGACCCCATTCAAATCTATACTTGTAATAATGTTATTGGAGATACCTCCAAATTAATAAAGTAATAGAAAATGTTGATTTTCTTTTCTGTGCGTTTGTTTACGCTGATCTAAGAAATGGCTTATTCGATTTTAATTGCAATCTTTACTATTGTATTTTAGGAAGCTTCCTGTAACTTTATGTGTTTGCTTAATGCTAAAAAAATGTTGTGTCGTTTTGAAGAATATTGTTCGACAAAATTGCTATAAATAACTGTTTTTTATTGAATAGGCTGAAACTACTTTTCAGTATACGTAGATATTGTTACCGACGGCTTGGTCTATCTATAATACTCCTAACCACTTCAATCTACTTGTACAACTGAGTGTTTCAATTTTATAATTTTATACAAAACATTCTAATTTTATCAATGTTATTTAGCATTTATTTTATTAGTACAAAATAGGGGGTGCATGAATAAAGACATATTTGCTAAGTTTACATTCATTAATTTACATAAACATTTAAAATGCATGCATAGGCTTACTTTTCTACAATACAATCAAAATAATAAAAAAAATTATATATTACTATAATTTTAAACCTTTCTTATCAAATTTCAATATATATTTAGTAGATTATCTCTGTATACATTTGAAAGGCGCGGAGCTCGCGCGGCTCTTCAAAGTATCGCCCAGGGCTGTTTTTGCGCTTCGAGCTTCGAACCCGTCACTACTTGTTCCATTATAATATCTATACAGAATCTTAGTATTACAAATCGTTTAGGAATGTTCGGTATATAGGCATTCCACAATATACGTAGTCTACTTTAGGCAGTATGAAAAATGTTTTTATCGTAACTTGACAGAGATTTCAATTTTATTTTATTTAAAAACTAGTACTTAAAATATATCTTTATTGTTCGTTTCTAAAGGCAATCAATCAAATTAGTAAATACCACATTTCAGAGGACAAAAAAGCACAATTTTAACACATTTCCAACGCACAAAGTAAAACGCCTCGGTAATGATCAAGTGATCTCGTGTAACGGTTTTTTTTATCGGATGTATCAACGGAGGCGATATTATAAATTAGGCTCATATCTCCAGCGGTGACAGCCTTTGAAGGGTGGGAACGCTCGCTCTGGCTGTATAGAGTACAGTGTTTGCTTTATGAAGTTCTTTTTATTAGTTATCTGTGGACGACTGGTCGCGCGCCCACCGACTGGAACAGACTTGGTTGGCTAATTTTTACATAAAATATTTCAAGTATCATTGAATAACATATTCTGTTTCGGTACATAATATGTCTTTGCTTGTACATTGAGTGGTGGAACTCAATGCCGCGTTTTGCATCGACACCACAGCGAAGAAATGAAAATAGTAAATATTTCATTTCCTCGAGTGAAAATCGAATCCGCAACTTTTCGCGTATACAGTCACACGCTTTTACCCCTACGCCATGACTGGCTTTTTAAGTTTTTTTAATTGATTATAGTTTTAGATATTTTATACTTGTCGTTTAGTAGAAACTAGTCTAGAGTACATGAATAAGGGATATTCCAGAGTTCAACGACCATTCATCTGCAGCGACCGATAAATAAAAATGACATAAACATTTTTCATAACTGGAACATAGACGCTGAGAAGAGCGAAAAAAAGTCTATTCTTTACCTTCTTTTGTTTGATATTTCTTTGCACGATATTAATGATTTGGAACTCGCCAACAATAGAGCGTTTATTTCTCTTAACTGAACGACAATACCGTTTCCAATCACTTTTGGAAAATGGACTATTTTATTAACATTTCTTTTTATTCTTATTTATTTTTCCATGAATAAGTAAGTTTTGGGCTGAAATATATATATACTTTATTAACAATATTCATGTAAAGAGGTTACTGTTATGTCGTAGTAGAATTATATTATTTCAGAAAAAGTTGTATATTTTGTTGTATGTGAATATGTTCACTTTTTGAAATTGGTTTGTAATAACATTTTGTGTTATATTTTACATTGTTCATAATAAAACTTACATTTTTAAACTTACATTTACAATTGTAATAATAAATCAGCTTCACGCTGTATTCCGCACACAGCAGGGTAGGCAGAGGGAACCTAGTGTTAAAACACTCCGTTCCCCACTTTCTGCCGAATTCTGGAGACATTGCGTGTTGAGTGGCAGAACTCACCGCCGCGCTTAACCTCGACACCAGAGCGAAGAAATGGACATATAAATTTAAATAAATATACTATTAATATCACAAATAATAGCTCAGAATCTGTACTCAATTATTAAATCAATTTCCTCCACGTTGATAATTATTCCCATTCAATACATTTAAATTCGCCCAAAACAAAGGAATTCATGTCAAATCGACGACAGGCAATATTTCAGCCATATTAATATTATACGGGCAATTATGTGCGTTTACAAAATCCGTAGGTAAATGATGACGTCGCAATATTTCACCCTTAACCTACGGCTACACGTGGTGCAGCGTTGGTTCTATACCTATAATGGATTCAAGCCTATTTTGTGTTCGTTTTTACAAAGTTTTGTGTTAAATTTATCTTAATATTCAGCTATTATCATGGAGTAATAATGAACATGTAAGAAAAATCTACTTCAAGCTGTATCTCGCATACTGCAGGGTGGGCAGAGGGAACCTAGAGTTATGACACTCCATTCCCTATATAAGTTTTTTTTAATATAAGCTTTTAACACTGTATTACATCCGGAATATATGTGTACCGTGTATATTTAAAAAAAACTGCGGATAGTGGGAAACACAGTGCTTGAAATCTAAGTTCCCTCTGCCTGCTCTGATATCTACGGGATACAGTATAAAGATTAAAAAATAATAATATATTTTTTGTTATCTTTATATTTTATAAGTGCTTATATTTCTCTACAAATATATGTATCTCTGATGATGTGTACACAGAATTATATGTGCATATTTAAGCAAGTCTTATAAAACGGTTCGTTACAATGGTTGTTTTATTTGGAATTTTTCATGGTCCCGATACCATTGTCCGTTTTTGTTGAGATTTTTTTGCTCGACTGCTAATCGTTTGCTTGTGTCGACAAGATACGACACGCCTTACGACACGTCGTATTTCGGATTTCGGTTATCTACTTTTCACACGTTAAATTCTAGGTGAATACTGTCAGATGAATTGTCAAAAGGTATCAATGAATATAGCTATTATGAATTATTTTATATATATATATATATATATATATATATATATATATATAAAATATAAAAAAACTAATACTTATATTATATCCGGGAAACGCCGCTGTAATTATTTTTACTTGTCAATTAATCAAAAGCCCATTTAAATTTTAAAAATTTCTAACACCCAGAAAGCACATATCTTTAGAGCGTATAGTTATTTTTTTTCAAGATAAGCAGATAAAGTGGAATTTGTGACAATCTATTAAAATATTGTAAATGTTTAAAATATTGTCATAATTTACTAAATGAGTTATACAGTGCATGTATTAAATAATATAAAAGATTATAAGAAAAAAAACTTAATAGTCGTAAAGGTGATGCGCAAGCGCACTCGCAAACAATAGACTTAAACGCGCGCAACTGCTAGTGCCACACGCATGCACAGCTTAACATTTTTTCCCCTTTATTCATACAATTTCCTGTCATCTAATGCAAAAAATGACCGCCAAAGTGCTTTCATACTTATTGTATACAACAAATAGAATAAAATAAATGTGGCGCCTTCCGTTGGAATCATTTTAAAGGTATTCAGCGCGAAATATTTGTTAATAATAAATGAGACGTCCCATTTTATTACTAGCAACACTTGTAGTTAACGCACACCTTAGCTTTGTTGTATAAATATGAGGTCCAATATAAAACTTTTCTTATATTTTAGAATTATATATTACTATTTACGCTATATTCCACATATAGCAGTAGGGTGGGCGGAGGGAACCCAGTGTCACGTGACACTCTGCTTTGCTTTTTTCTGCCGAATTTTTTCGTCATTTTCCTATTTTCTGCCGAATTTTTGGGTGGCTCTCAACGCCACGCTTTGCCTTATCAGGACGAAGAAATAAAAAAAAGAATAATAATAATTCATTCACTCCATTGAAGATTGAATCCACAACCGTCGCGTTCATAGTCACACGCATCTGCCACTGCGCCACGCCAGCACTGCTTCTAAGTCACTATTTAATAAAATATAATGTAGTAAAATTGAGATGGCAATAGCAAAGGAGCATCTTTAACGGTTTCATATTTTGTATAATTATACAATACGCGATCTCCTACACCTTGTGACGACGCGTTAGAAGCCGCCGCCCGCAACAACGGCAACGCGGCGGGCGGCGAGCGACCCAAAGAGCCTCAATGAACCTCCCTACCTGGATTATCTATTGGGTGATAAATTAAAAATATGGCGTTTCAACGGCATTCATCATCCGAATGGGTCATTTTGGTCTAGAGTGTATTGTTCGAAAAAATGCAGTGTTTTGTATGCTTCTCAACTTCGATTGCCTCTGTTGGTACTATTACTGAGAAATACTTGGCGCTTGGTCTGAATGTTAAAACGTAAAGTAAAGAAATCCAATCTTTTGTTAAGTTCTGAAATTTACAAATTTATATAGTATCTTATAAATTCCACGCTGTATCCCGCACACGGCAGGGTACGCAGAGGGAATCTAGTGTTAAGACACTCGGTTCTCGATTTTCCGCTAAATCCTGGAAAAATTGCGTGTTGACTGACGAAACTCAACGCCGCGCTTTGCCTCGACATTAAAGCGAAGAAATGAAAATATAAATTTAAGTAAATATTTAAGTTCCTCGAATTTGCATCCAACCCACAACCCGTTCCGATTACAGTCACGCAGTTGTGTCCCCGCGCCACCACTGGCCTCAATAAACTTCCAATAGTATATATTATATACCTAACGTACTCTGTGCCCAAATTAAAAAAAAACAAATTTAAACTATACTATACATTAAAACCTAATCCAAGACCACAATGAATCAAACAGAGTCGAGTATTTAAAACTATTGAAGGCAGCGGAATGTCGAATACACTTTATACGTTTGTTAAACTAAGTTTATAGTGCAACATGTGCGGTGTCACTGCGCGCCGGTGCAACTTTGCGTGTTAACTGTGGTTTAGCTAGACTTTTGTTGGATGGGACCTAGAATTGGAACCTACACTAGAAGAACTAGGATGTAGAAACTATTTTATTTTTTAACTTTTAGTTTACTTGCAGTCTACTTATCTTTATTGTTTGTTTATTAATAAATTATATTTAAATAAATAAATCAGCTTCACGCTGTACCCCGCACACAGCACGGTAGGCAGAGTGAAACTAGTGTTAAGACACTCCGTTCCCCACTTTCTGCCGAATTCTGGAGCCATTGCGTGTTGAGTGGCAGAACTCAACGCCGCGCTTTGCCTCGATAAAAGAGCGAAGAAATGGAAATTTAAACATTTTGGACATTTTTAAAGTGTTATTCCACATTTAGGAAAGAAAAATACTTATTTAGAAAATGTATAAAAATTTTAACGTAGCGGTACTCGAACCCGCGCCTCCTGGAAACTGACCAGGTTAAAAAATTTAAGTAAATATTTCATCTCCTCGAGTAGCGATTGAACCCACAACCAGTCGATTTTACAGTCACACTTTGTGCCCCTGCGCCACGTCTGGCCTCAATTAGATTTATTTTGTTTAATTCAATGTATGCTAAGGTTGTTATATATAAAATATAATTTGTTTATACTACGCTTATTACCGTAGCTTAATATAGCTGCTATTTAAATTACATATTTAGTAAGTTAGACTAGCATTAAAACCAAAAAATGTCACCAAAATGCATTATGTGCCTTTTCTACCTTAAAATGTTTTACATTTTTTAGCATAAATTTTGTACATGTAAAAAACGTAAAAACTATTGTATTTCCAAATAAAATAAATAAATATAATACCTACTAATACATCAGATGTCACATTCAAGTCCCTGTTCCGAGTCCCCGACAGCCGGCACTCGGCAGCTAGTGCAGCAATGGTTCGATATCAGTGCGCGCGCATCGTCGCATACAGCCGCGAGGGAGCACGTACCTAGTACGACGACAGCCTTATTTATAGAATGCACGCTATTTTGTTACCTCACTTTTATTGACGATTTGGAGTAAAAAAATTACATAATTCTATATTTATCATGTAAATGGTAGAGTTAGTTTTTACAGCTCTATGACTATTATGTAGAGATATAATGTTATTGTTTTTTTTTATTTAATTGGACAATGTAAATAATATTTGTTTATTTAATCTTTTATATATAGTATGCTATAACTATTTATAATAATATTAAAACGTAGTAGGTTATTGAAATATTGCTTATTTTTTAAAGGAATTTAAAAATGTTGTTCATGAAAATGACAGATTTCTTTTTTTATTTATTTCCATGCAGCGGAATTCTCGTTGCAAATCTAAAATGAAGAAGAAAATGTGAAAATAATGAAAAAGCTACGTAGATTTTAGCTCTCTCCGTATATATTTTTTTAATTTTATTTTCGTTTCCAATTTATAACGATGCAGTGTGTGTCACTGATCGGCCGCCTCAGTGACGGGTGACCAGTTCGGGAAGGCGCTCCGATGTGGTCGCACGCGCGTCGAGTGCCCGTACATAGCTCCGCGATCGGGAGTGTATATTCGTACTGTACGAAAAATAAATTCGTTTGATATATATATATTAACTATTTGTACCAGTGATTTTAGTGACCATGAAATATTTAGTGGTGGTTTTGTTGGTTGCGGCGTGTGTGACAGCCGTGACCGCCGCTGCGGCCTCCTGTGCTCTATCTGAACAGTTCTTTGCGAGACACAACATATCAGCTCATGATAGCGACAATGAACCAGGTGCGTTTACTAAACAAAGTTATATAATAAATATAATGTTATAATTAATATTTTCTAATATTAAATTAATGAAATACTAAATAAATTATGAAATTTTGTTATTTGGCAGAAGCTTCATTGTCATTGATACAGATTTTAGTCATAATATTTGTGCACACACGCAAAAAAATATGATAGGGTGCTCTACATATAAATGAACGGCTAAGCATATATGAAATACTTACTAATAATATTATTATTAACTTTTTTCTTTTATTTATAAATTTAATCGCTACATAAAATAAAATGCAATTACAAGTAAGCAAGTATAGGTCTCGGGGCAATAAATTTTACATTTATCAACATTACGACACTTACTAGAAATTATGGAAATGTCCACACGAATGTACATATTATTATATATTAACATTATTTTGAATTGTTTCTTATTCTTAGTTATTTCAATATTAAGTTCTTTAGTTTATAGAACTTGTACTATTGCTAATTTGAATAGAATTTAACTTGAAATAAAATTTCCTAATGCACTGTGTTTTTTTGTTAAATTAGTTTTCGTTAATACAGGTTAATTGATCCATTTACTTCTATAGTGATGTTTATAAGAGAGTAGTGTCAAATTACTAAAATAAAGCGATGAGTGTCGAGTGACCGCCGCCGGCGCACGCGTTGCTTACAGACGGTGTCTGATCACTTTCCATTATATCTAATTTACACAGTTTTACAGCCTAAATACGTATTATTTAACCTAATTAAATGTTACTATTCTAATTATTTTTATATTTTGTTTAATATATTTTTCAATATACCACACTAAATGTGGCCTAAATAAATTAATGTGAACATATAACTCTACAAATCTAGTTTTTATTATTTTCAATGATTTTCTCAGTATATACATGTATTTACTAATAGATTCATAATGCAAATTCTATATATATAATAATAGAATTTAATTCGCCAGCAATTCTGTCATACAATAATAGTGTTTAATAAGCTGTATTGCTTGCGTGTATGAATTTGCATTGTACATACACCAGCGGGTTCCGGTTGTGAGCTTTGACAGCTGATGGATGGTAAAACATAATTATATTACAGTATTCCTATAGTATATCGCGCTTATATTATCGACATGACAGTTTAAGATACAAGATAAGTATTGATTGATACTTTACATATTTATAATATACCGTTATATGAACTAACCGTGTGTAAAAGAACTTAAATAGACTACTAATATTTTATATAGATACTATTTGAATTGCTATTGTTTAAGTTATTTACGTTTTTATAGATATAATTCTAATTATGTTCTGGAAAACGACAAGGTCTTTTCGATCATCACTATTTTTATTGTTAATATAAAATGGCATTAATTAGTTGGTATGGTTGGTACATTAAGTCGTGGTGCGTGACTGGTATTGGATTCGATTACCACTCGAATAAATAAAATATTTAATACTGTCATTTCTTCCTTCTCGCATCGAAGCAAAGCGTGGCGTTGAGTTCCGCCATTCAACATGTAATGCCCCTAGAATTCGGCGAAAAATGAAGAACGGAGTGTCTTAACATAAGATTTTCTTTGCCTACCCAGCTATGTGCGGGATACAGAGTGAAGCTGAAAAAAAAACCTAGTTAGTGTGTAATAATGAAGAGAAAAAACGTCCAATGACAATATAATGCGAGTTTGATGCCACCGGCGCGCCGTCAGCCGGCGTGGCGCTCGCGGTGATTAAACATTACATGCAATGCAAAAACATTCAGAAGCGAATTACACTGCCTCTTCTGTATTCATATATGACTCTACTTTACATTAGATTACGTAGAATACATACTAAAATAGAACTAATATAGTATACTCTACCATAACGATAACTTTTCTATTAAAATTAATTATTTCTTTATTAGTTAATTTTTTATCGTATGAAGATAACCTATTACTTTATGCGTAGGTATTTTAATAACACAAGATAAAATTATTAATATAATAAAATCTATATCAACTGTCTCCAAGTACGTGTAAACTGACACACTGGGTGATACGTATCAATTCAAAGTACCTTGCTTTTGACTATATTTGATAACGTTAATTGTAGAGACTGTACGGCATTTTACTAATGACTTCAAATGGAGTAATGTAAATAAAATGCGATATGTAGAGTCAGCTGGTGCGACCCGACACCGACCCTGAACTACAAGTATGAATGGAACAATCGCTTATTATATTGAATACATCATTTTCGCGCTACGTAACCAGGCCCTGTAAGAGATTATTTAATAGAAAGAAGGAATGACACAAAATGAGCCAGCGACAAGTAGAATATTGAATCAGTTGCCGATCGTAAACGCCTTTTTAGGGGAAACTCACGAGAAATGTAGTCTGGTAGAAGCGCTAGCTAGAAAGGGGCGCGGGGTGAATGGCGGCGGATAGGCTTTGTTACTCGCGCTGGCATTCCTCGCCTGGGAACCGGGAACAGTGCCCCGCGTCCCGCGCCTCCCCCCTCCCCTCCCCCTCTCGCCGCCACTGCCCTCCCGCTCGCATTCCAGCCCTCTCTCACTTTCATTGTTCCCGTCGGCGCGGGAGGTCGCCGCTCCACGTACACATAATGGAACCAGTTGTTTAAGTGGGGAGGACTTGTTGGCTCACTCCAATAAACACGTTCAACGCAGTCGTAAATGACATTTAGGGAAAACGGGGCAATTGGAAATATCGATAAAAACCTCAATCGGCAACGTTTCGGCATAAATTATCAATTTACATCCCAGCCCTTGGGAACGCTTGTTAAGCTTTTGTTTTATCTTTTGTAGTTATTTTTCCGGAATTACAATTTAATAGGAATAAAAAGTTTTCAGTAGAAAATGTTTCATAATTTTTTAAAAATGGCGAAAATTTCTATTTTAATTATAAATTATAATATAAGATAATAAATATATTTAGTAGAGACGTATTCGAATAATATGCTTCTCCAGGCTTAATGAAATCATCCCCTAGTAATAACAATAGGGTATTATCATTATAATTTATTACCCGCTGGTAGACTCAGTCACTGTGCCCGCTGCGAACAGCAGGTATCTTCTACTTCGCTTTTCTTAATGTGAATCATGCGATTAGGTTTTTTTTGCTGACCGTGATGTGGTGATTGTGAATCTTATAGCGTCACGCTGTATCCCGCACGCAGCAGGGTTAGCAGAGGGCACTTAGACTCGACACCAGAGCGAAGAAAATGAAAATATTAAATATTTCATTTCCTCGAGTGGGTATGGAGTCCACAACCTGTCGCGTTTACATTAACACATAGTGCAGCTGCGCCACGACTGGCCTCAAAAGCAGCAAAGCAATTTATCAGATTTAAATAGACTACTATGGATCTCTTAGTAGTTTATTTAAAACTGATAAATTGCTTTGTAGTTAATTATATAATACTAATTTAATAAGTACTTCTTCAATATAAAATAATAAGGCTTCTTGGACATATTTTCTTTAAGCTTACAATAACTAACGTGACTCTCGGGTCATAACAGCCCGCATATAAAGGCAGCAGCTGCAGCTTACCTATACACGTTTCATTATCAATTCTTATAGAAAGATATTTGACATTTGCAATTTATAAGTATAGTATTATTTTCTATTTTATATTTAGATATATATGTAGTTTTATTATTCTGCACAATGTATTTAAGGCCATTCGGCGCAGGGCCACAAGCGTGCGTCTGTAAACGCAACAAGTTTTGAGTTCGATTCCGACTCGAGGATATGAAATATTTATTATTTTATTTTCTTCGCTCTGGTAACGACGCAAAGCGCCGCGTTGAGTTCCGCCACTCAACACGCAATACGTCCAGAATACAGCGAAAAGTAAAAAACTGGAGTGTCGTAACACTAGGTTCCCATATTCAGCTATGTAAGATACAGCGTGAACCTAAAACAAAATTAACATTAATTTTTAGAACGTTTTAGTGAATCACGTATATACTTTAAATCATTGGAAGAACCGTATTAAATTTTGATTCATTTCGGTTGTTCGGAATGCCATTGTGTCGGGCCGTACCTGCGACGGCGCAGGTACCATCCGCTCCGAAATTGTTTATATGCTTTGACAAATACTTCTTGTAAGTTGCGAAGCCTTATCTCTTACGAGTTGGCACGACAATTATGAATATTATATAGCCCGAGATCCCAGGCATCCCAGACTTACGTCATTTTAGCAACGCTGAAATTTTGGGGACTATTAGTCTAATATGTAATTAAGACAGTAAGTAGTGTGCGTAATCACTAACTTGAAAGTGGGGCCATTTCAGAGTGTAGCGAAAAATAAAGGTACATCTCTGTCTGGGAGGATGATTAAGCCATCGTATTTTAGTTTTCGAATTAAAAGCCCACGTAGACGGTCTGGTAATAATAAATATATATTTTTTACATTATTCTTAAAAACATATTTAAATACGAGCGTTTCTACTTTAATGTAGGTAAGCGTGTACTTTAAGTATATATAGAGTTTTAACTATATATCAGACTGTTAATCCTCAAAATTTTAGCTTTGCTAAATTGACGTAGGTCTGGGGACCCTGGGATCTTATTCTAATAATACTCTCAGTGGCTCAGAAGATATTTAATTAAACTTTTAGTGTTTATATGGCAATTAAGATAAAGCTTTAACATTTAATGTAACTTATAAAAAGGTATGGTATCTATATTTTCTTGAGTATATATATATATATATATATAAATAAAAAAAAATAAATAAATCAGCTTCACGCTGTATCCCGCACACAGCAGGGTAGGCAGAGGGAACCTTGTGTTAAGACACTCCGTNATATATATATATATATATATATATATAAAATATTTAAAAATGTTGACTGCTACGTTTAGATTATATTTAATCAAAAATTGGATAACGAAAGTACATTTTTATAAATCAGACTCAGACAATATAGGAATGATTTTTTAAGTAAATTTTAATTCACATAATGATTAACGTGGTAGTTGCTGTTATTTATAAATTATGTAAAATAACCTTATAAAAGTAAAATGTAGCGTTTTAAAAACAGCAATTGAATTTTAATATTTTGCATAGCACGTAGCTTTGACTCCGTGCCTTGATTGGGTAAATGCGATAAAATAGTCGTCCGAATATAAGTTCTTGAGGTCAGTAGTGGCGCAGGGACACAAGCGTCTGACTGTTAACGCGACTGGTTGTGGATTCGATTTTCATTCGGGGAAATGAAATATTGAATATTTCCATTTCTTCGCTCTGGTGTCGGCGGAAAGTAGAGAGCGGAAAATCGTAACACTACGCTGCCTCTGCCTACTCTGTTACATTCAGGATACAGCGTGAAGCAAAAATATAAATATTAATTATAAGCAAAAAATTTAATTGTTATATAAAAATAAAAATACATTACGAATTCTTATTTAATTCTGAAATCAAACGCACTAGTTAAGAATGCGTTAATGATAATATTTTTGACAAAAAAAATTATGCATTTACATATTAATGCAACTTAATTAAGGGGCCAGGAAGTCTAAAAAAATAAAGAGTACTTAATAAACAGCTGTAAATAGGAGCGGAAGTTATAAGATTAGTATCGTGGCCATTTCCTTCTAATAACTATAAATTTTAAAAACATAAGATAATACATAAAAACATTAAATTAAATCAGTTTTACGCTGTATCCCGCACACAGCAGGATAGAGCAGAGGAAACCTAGTGTTTAGACACTCCGTTCCCCACTTTCCACGCAATTCTTTAGGCATTGCCTGTTGAGTAAAAACTCAACGCCGCGCTTTGCCTCGACATCAGAGCAAAGACATAAACATATAAATTTAAATAAATCTTTCATTTCCTCGAACCCACAGCCAGTCACATTCACAGTCACACTTTGTGCCCCTGCGCCACGACTGTCCTCAAGGTTATACATTCTCACTTAATCTCTTTAGAGTGTTAAAACTCAGCTAACGACCTCTCACCGTAGAGACTGATTGAGGCGTCAATTTCGCCTTCTCTTTATCAAGTTCCTCTGTCTCTTTCCGCTTTTAAGTATCTAAAGGGTGTTCAGCTAATACAGTTCCATTATTCCGTAGCGCTTTAGCCGTCGAACATTTTCAGAAATGGCTATAATTTAAAAACTTTTGTCAACTCCAAGCGCTTTTAGTGGTGATAACTTTTAAATGTGAGCTTTCTTTTGGATGATGTTATTATGGTGGAGTTTTTCTTTTTTATTTACCTAGTTGCATGGAAATTTCTTTGTTTCTATTTTTTAGGTTTTATTAAAAGCTTATTTGTCTATATAGTTTTATTTTAATAACAATATTTTAAAATAGAATAATTTGTAGCAGTAACGACTTCCCTGAATAAAAGAGCTACTTGCAAGTTTAAATCCTATTGTAGGTTTCTCCTAAATATTTTGTATTATCTGACAATTATACAATATAGGACAGTCCAGGACAGTCCAGTTAACAAGACAAAGTTCCTTTTTATATAAAAAAAAAATCTAATATAATCGGTTGCCCGTCCGTTCGAATAAAAAAATTGAATAGCGAAACTAAACGACGCTTTGCCTCGACACTAGAGCGAAGAAATGATAATAAATATTTCGTTTCTCCGAATGGGTATCGAACCCACAACCTATCGCGTATGCTGCCCCACGCTTGTGTCTCTGCGTCATAATGGACTTCAAATATTCTTTCATTTATATATTTGGCACTCAAGAGCAACAATATCTTATTATAATTTAGAAAATGTAAGCTCCAAGTATTAATTAAGAAATGCACCTTGTTAAGACAGGAAAAAAAAAATGTTGCAAGAATTCTTTTGAAACATTTTAAAATCTTTACTGAACTCTATAGATAAATCAGATACCGAGTGAATGTCCTAGCTTCTGAATTAATTAACGAAGATAAGACCGTGCTAATTATTTGAGAGTCCATTAGACTTGCCCTGCATACTCGTGTTCTATCAGGCAAGAAAATGGGTTATCGTTTACATTATATTTTATGGATATAAGTAATTTATTAATATTAAATAATAATTTAATATTTTCTTAAATAAATAAATATAATTTAATATTTTCTTTCCTAAGAGTGGAATAACACTTTAAAAAAAAGTTAAAAATAGTTAAATTAATTTATACAAAATAGGAATGTGTAATTTAAGTATTTGTATGTAGGTATTTTATAATGTGTCGTTTTTCTACATAAAATATCTTTAAAATTGTTATTTTCTTGCAATGACGCTGTATCCCGCACACAGCAGATAGAGCAGAGGGAACCTATTGTTAAGACACTTCTTTCCCCACATAATATTTTTTTATACAAAATTTGGGCTATCAAATGAAAACCTCTTTACATCTAATAAATTATATAATTAAAATTAAAAGATTTTGCCAAAGTGTAGATTAAAAATTTCACAGATTCTAAGTTATCGTTATAGGTAAAAAGTTATCTTGGAAAAGCAGGTCAGAAGGTAGAATATAACGAAGTTGAGATTTAAACTCCCCCCCAGAGGCAGCCGTGGGGGCGGCGCCTGCCACTGACAACGCTAATAAAAAAATTATGACATTACAGTATTTCTCGTTTATCAAATTTCTTACGAGTCGTACGGAACGAGATCAAATGTTTATATTAGTAATCAGCTTCACGTTGTATCGAGATACACTTTCCATGGTAGGCAGAGGGAACCTAGTGTAAAGACATTCCGCTCTCCACCTTCCGCCGAATTTTTCGAGGCATTGCGTGTTGAGTGGCGGCTCTCAACGTCGGGCTATAGAACATATTACAGTTGTATGGCAGTAATATATTAAATATTAATATATTTTATGCTTATAATATGCAGTAGATGCATTCAAAAACGATGTATACAGAAACTTTTGCTTATTCCAGTACTTCCTTTCCGCTCGTATCGACACTATAGCTAGAAGCGAATGAACTTTCAGCTTTATATTAATTACAACTTTCATATTACGGGAATACGCTACTTCGAAATCATAGGACATTGTCATAATATACAATTTGTATCAAATTTTACTTTATTAAAAAAATTGTTTATTTTTATTATTAACAATATCACTTACAACTAAGCGTAGTGGAAACGGTTTTTTTATATTAAATTTATGTTCGCCTAAACTTCGTAGACCGCAACCATTAGCAGTTGTCACATTGACCAGAGCAAGTGGTCGTCGTATTGGTTACACCCCCGCGGGCTTCATATCAGATTACCTATGAGTCATAGAGGTCGATTGCCTTTTTTGATTGATAAAAAAAAGTCGAAAATATGAATTGTAAATATGTATATAAATATAATATATATAATTAGTTTATTGAAAATCTTATCACTTAAATCAAATAAAAGAAAAAATATTTTTTTTTCTCACAATGTGTAAAAATACTGTTCATTAATTTCGCTGATTTTAACAAAAAATTTTTTTTAGGGATAGTAGAAATATCTATATTACTATATTATTATGGAATAATTTAATAGTCCTTAAACAAAGGAATACACTAACCACAGCTATTAGTGGCCGGTGCCTATATCGAACAGGACAGGTGGCCGCGGCCATATCAGTTTCATCCCCGGAGGGTTTCCTATTTAGTTACCCCGTATTGAGTGAGTCACGGAATGGCACAGGTCAAATGTACGCTTCACTAAAATATAACAATTGCGTCATCGTATTTTTATGTTTTGTTATATTTTAGCATTTTAGGTAGATATTAGTTATGTAATTTAAATCTGGATCACCTAGGTCTTTTGAAGTTAGTTAGTTTACAGAATATTTTTGCTGTAAATACTTTTCTTTTCTACATGAGGGTTTCGTATTTAAAATGAGCTTTTTTAGATTCACGCTGTATCCCGCACATACCAGGCAGAGGGAACCTAATGTTAAGACACTCTGTTCCCATTAAATCACTTCCATTTCTCATTTTCCGCTGAGTATTGGAGGCATTGCAAATTAAGTGGCGAAATTCAATGCTACGCTTTGCCTCATCACCAGAAGAAATGAAGATATTAAGCATTTTATTCCCTCGAATGGGAATCGAACCCAAAACCTGTCGCGTTTCACGTTTCACACGTTTGTCTCGACGACTGGCCTCTAAAATTAGCTTTATATATCTGAAACTTGGATTCTGCCTGTCTCCCCGTAGTATACGGAAAGATAAGCAGTACCTAACGAATAAATATTATGTTTGTATTATATTATCAGTTAATACAATAAATATAAATATTTAACATAGTGAGTTAGAGCAAAGTACAGTGACTCCACGCTATAGATAAATTAGATAGGTAAATAGTACCGCGTAAGGTCAGACCACGCCGGTACCAATCGTCTGGGGAACTGGATCGGAACGAAATATTCGTGGGCTGCCGAGTTACCGACCTACATTTATTTAAATTACCTACTCATTTATATAATCGAGTTAGCTTTAAATTGGATTTCCCTAAGGTTTTTTTTTATTTATCTTCACGCTGTATTCCGCAGATAGAAGGCACGCTAGGCAGTAAAAGCTGAGAACTTAATGTTAAAGCACTCCATTCCCATTAAGATACTTCCTTTACCCACTTTCCATCGAATTCTGGAGCTATTGCATGTGCAAAACATTAAATATTTCATTTTCTCGAGTAGGAATCGAACCCATAACTTGTATCGTTGTCGGTTTTCGGCCTCTCCTTAAATAGGTACTTGCCAAATAATAAATATAAAATTAATAATGAACCAAACTTTCTCCTTTCCGCTTTAAATGCCAAATTAAGAAACGTCGAAGCGCGCTAACATGTGGTTTTTGTAGTTGGTGACGTCACAGGATGTGCTAAATATATTTTATGGTCCCGCCGCACAACTAACTAACGTCTACCGTCGGGGACGCGGTCGCGTGAAAACGCGAACGCGGACTTCGTACTTAAAACAATTGATTTTAAGTAGGTACCTACCGCGCAGTGAAAGTAGAGCAGCTTTATGTAGGATTATATTTAAGTTGTTTTCGATTCACGTTCTATCCCGCATACTGCGGGGTAGGCAGAGGGAATCTGATGGTAAAATACTTCGTTCGTCACTTTTTGCTGAATTTTGAGGCATTGCGTGTTGAGTGGCATCGTTTTGCCTTGTTACCAGGGCAAAGGAATGAAAATCAATCAATTTATTGAATATTTCATTTCCTGGAGTGAACGGGGATCGAACTCACAACTTTTCGCTTTCACAGTCACATACTTGTGCCCCTGCGCCGCAACTGGCCTTAAATAACCAAGTAAAAACGCAATGCCACCAGAAATCGGCGGAAAATAGTCCAATCACTAAATCCCTTCTGGTATAGCAATATGACAACACATCGCGAACCCCACAATAGAATAGTATAAGCATCTATTACGTACGTAATATGAATAGGCTGTGATATGACGTGTTCTGGTAGTCAGAACTCAGAGGCAATTTATCGCTTGATTTGATTAAATCAATTTATCCGTGACAGTGAAATGGCTCTCTTCCTGTCAGTTCCGAAATCGTCTTCGTCGTTCGTTATCGTCAAGAAATGTAAGGACTGAAAGTGACATTCTTTGTACGATATATATAATAGTATAATACAATATATAGTATAATACAATATATATTTATTAAATAAGAAAGGGCCGTGTGTGTGACTGTAAGCTCGACGGTCCTGGGTTCGATTCTGAGACAGGGAATTACTTCACTTGTTCGCTCTGGTAACAAGGCAAAGCTCGGAACGGAGTGTCTTAGCATTAGGTTCCTTCTATAAAAAGAAATCCTCATTGTTATTTAATTATGACAAATTATTTAAGTTCTTGGTGTGACTTAAGCTAATTGGAAAAATAATTTAAATTAGCAAAACGGACCTAGAACATAAAATCCAATCATTTAAATATTATTTTATTAATTCTTCACATATTTCAATTTATTTAAATTACTGTTGGCTTATCATAGTGGGTCGGGGCAAATGTAACATTCGTGAAGATATAAATAAATAAAAAAAAGTCGCCATTTTTCAATTGTTTTTCAAGCAAGCAAAAAGCAAGCAAAATGTGACGAAAAAAATCGGTACAATTTACAAAAAAGTTTATTAATATAAAAATACAATGAAGGCCGCAAATAAAATTTGTGCAGTTTACGAGCCTAATGTGGAATTAATAAGAGTAGCACAAATGTGGTTCAAGCGTTCGACGCCCGGAAATTTTAGTGTGAAAGATGAGGTTCGCTCTGGACGCCCTGTCACAGATAAATCAGTGCCATCTTTGGAAAAGTGGAGCAAGATCCATGTATTAGTAGCTATGACATTGCTGAACAACTGGATGTTGATCATAAAATAGTTTTACGTTATTTACGAAAGTCTGGGTACAAGAAACAACTTGACATTTGGATACCATATGATATCACTGAGAGAAACCTAATGCAACGTGTTTCCATTTGCGAGATTTTGTTGAAACGTAACAATGCCGAACCATTTCTTAAACAGTTCATTACGAGTAATGAAAAATGGGTGACTTACGAAAGGAATGTGCGAAAAAGACCGTGATCGAAGCATGGACAAACCCCACAGACCGTGGCAAAGCCCGGCCTGACTCGGAATAAAGTGATGCTCTGTGTATGGTGGGATTGGACTTTTGTCACCGGATAAAACTATTGATTCTGACCTCTACTGTCACTAATTGATGAGGTTAAAAAAAGCCATTGAGCAAAACCGGCCGGACCTGGTGAATAGGAAGGGCATGATGTTCCACCATGACAACGCCAGACCGCCCTCATCTATAGCCACGCAGAAAAATTGAAAGAGCTTGGCGGGGATGTGTTGATGCGTCCTCTGTATAGCCCTGACCTTGTTTCATCGGATTATCACCTGTTTCGGTCATTGCAGAACTCTTTAGAAAGCATAAAGCTAACCTCAAAAGAACACTGAACACCACCTGTCAGATTTTTTTAATCAAAAATCTCTACAGGAATGGGATCATGTCACTACCCATAACATGGCAACAAGTGATCGATCAAAACGGCACATACATATAATATTATAAATAAATAAAAAATATACGTATTTTCCTTTGTATGAGCGATACGAAAATACTTTTGCTCCGACCTTATATTAATGATGTCCTCCATGCTTTTATTCTTTATAATAAGTAAAATATACAAGTAGGTATTTATGTGAATAGTCAACTGATGTTGATTAATAAAAATCAACAATAATTGTATATCAATTCCTACATCCCTTAATTAACTTAATAACGGGCCGAGGCTGTCGTGGTGTAGGAGCACAAGCGGACGACTATTGTGTGTTCGTTTCCAATTCGGGAAATGAAGTATTTACTTAATATTTACTGTTTGCGTTAGTTACTGTTAGTTTCACTAATCAGCAAGCAATGCCTCCATAATTCGGCGAAAAGTGGGGAATGGATGTGACGTAATGGGAATGGAGTATTTTAACACTAGGTTCCGTCGCCATGTGCTATATGTGTGTGGGATATAGCGTGAAATTAAAATCTCTGGCCTTGACTCGGCACCAGGGACTCACTGAGATTGGTAACCCCAGGGGCATAAAAATGTACGTAAAGATTTACAGTATTGATATTTCCTTATTATGATAAAGAAAATTCCTTTGATATTTATGACAATATCCAAATATAGAAATAATAGAAAATATACCATGTGCTTTCCATGGTATATTTTCTTTAAAAGATACAATGTTCCACAACCTGTCCTTGACCTACTATTCGAAGGCGAGGTACGCCAAAAGATTCAAGACGTACGAGCATATGACAACATACAAATAGCTTCCTCTTTATTGTATGGGAACGGGAACCTTGGATTACGGCGCTTTTTAATTTTACTTTACAATGGAAGGATTAGATAAGCTTCGTGAAATATGGTATGAACAGCTTTTCGTATCGTAATAATGTTAATAAGTAAAAGTGTTGCTTGAATAATATTTATTTTTATAGAATATATTCATAGAAAATCTTACTTAATAATAATATTATTAATGTGATTTTGTGAAGATGAATGTTTGATTCATTTTTACACAATACGTAATAAACGGGTTTAGATGAAACTTTACAGTAATATAAATGAATAACGCATAGGTTAATATAATATATTAATAAGTTTAAGCAGGCAAAAGCATTTTGGCAGCTAGTAAGTTGTTGTTTTTTTTATGTTTTTTTGTTTTTCAAATATAACGGATATTAATTATATAAAAATATAACAATTTTTTCGGCCGCTAAGAACGTCCCAAAAATATTTTGAACAAGGATGTAAAATAATTTTAAATTACACTTGTGAGATATAATAAAAATAAGAGAAATATTTGGAAATTATATATCAGTCGTGGCGTAGCGGCACAAACTGTGACTGTAAACGCAACTAGTTGTGGGTTCGATTCCAATTTGAAGAAATGAAATATTAATTTAAATTTATATTTCCATTTCTTCGCTCTGGTATCGAGGCCAAGCGCGGCGGAGAGTTCCGCCACTCAACACGCAATGCTTCCAAAATTTGGCGATAAGTGGGAAACGGAGTGTTTTAACACCAGGTTCCCTCTGCCTACTATTTGATTTGAAAAACGATAAATAAAGGATGGACCCTTCCAACATTCAAAAAATCTACTATCAATGTACTGTTAACTACTCTGAATTGTATAATCTTTTTCTTTAGAATATGTTGTTTTTTTTGTATTATTACCTGCCTATTGTAATTGTCTATACCAACTTAACCTTCCTTTTTACAATAATCTGAGGTACTTGTGTTATCTTTTGGACCTAATGAAGATTTTGTAAAAGGAACGAAGCAGGTAGTTGTTAAATTTGTTAAGAGATTATTTTATTATCGCCTTTCGAGTTCACAAAGAAATATAGCCTCAATAAAGTGCGATTTTAAACGAGTGACTCTTTCTGTATACTAACAAAGCAAATAAAATAGTTGTGGCCGTCGTGGCGCAAGGGTAAGGATGTGACTGTAACGCGACGGTTGTGGGTTCTATCCCTATTTCGATTCTTCTCTCTGGCACCTAGGCGAAATCCCGGCGTTGAGTTTCGCTGCTCAATACGCAATGCCACTAAAAATTCGCCGAAAAATGGAGAAAAGAGTGTCTTAACACTATCCATCCCTTCCCTTTTTCTATCCTGCTATGTGCTGGATACAGCGTGAAGCCCATAAAAAATGCCTTAACAATTTAACACAATGTATTTGTTTAATATAATATCTTATATAAATAGTGCTAACGATATAATATTAAAAATATATAACGAAAAACGTGTCCAAGTTATACGCCCACAAATACTCCGTAATAGAAGTTCGACTTCGATCTGATCTGAGGCAGATAGACGGACGCCTCCATATCGATTACACTGGGCGCTAAACAACTCTTATTGAGTGGCTGCGCGATTAATTAAGCTGGAATAGCTCGAACCCTCGCCTTCAATAATCAATTCGATTGTATTGTTTTTCTTGCTTAAATTATATGGTGGCAGATTGTTTATTATTATTATTGTATGTTTGATTGAGGCCAGTCGTGGCGCAGGGGCACAAAGTGTGACTGTGAAATCGGCTGGTTGTGGGTTCGATCCCCACTCGAGGAAATAAAATATTTATTTATATTTATATTTTCATTTCTTCGCTCTGGTGTCGAGGCAAAGCGCGGCGTTGAGTTCCGCCACTCAACACGCAATGTCTCCAGAACTGGGCGGAAAGTGGGGAACGGAATGTCTTAACACTAGGTTCCCTCTGCCTACCCTACTGTGTGTGGGATACAGCGTGAAGCTGATTTAATTGTATGTTTTCTCACTCTGGTACCAGGACATGTAGATTTTTTGCTTTGGTAATAAGACAAAGCGTGGCGTTGAGCTCCGCGACTCTATACGAAATGTCTTGAATATTCGGCGGAATGTGGGGAATGACAACCAAGTATCTATCTTTATCTACTAGGTTACTAGGTTCTCTCTGCTTACAGTGCGAAGATAAACAAAAAATTTTAGATTTCGCTATCTTTTCTGATCAATTTGATAGTTGAAAATTTGAAAATGAATATTTGAAAAGTTTAAATAATGTGTTTTGGTGTGACCTAAATAATTTCTTATGAAATTGCAATAGTATAATCAATAAAAAATATTGTTACAGGTAAAGAAGGCTACAAGGTGACCTTTACTCTGCCAAAGCATAAGCGCGTGACTATGTGTAGGGAATAATTTAAATACATAATTTTATAAAATTGAGTGAGGCTAGTCGTGGCGCAGGGGTACAAAGTGTGACTGTAAACGCGACTGGTTGTGGGTTCGATCAAATATTATAAAATATTTATTTAAATTTATATTTTCATTTCTTCGCTCTGGTGTTGAAGCAAAGCGTGGCCTTGACTTCCGCCGTTCAACACGCAATGCCTCCAGAATTTGACGGTAAGTGGAGAGTGGAGTGTCTTAACACTGGATATCCTTTGCCTACCCTGCTGTGTGCGGGATAAAGCGTGAAACTGATTCAATTTTAGCTACATTCAATCCAGCCTTAACAAAGTATATGTAGAATTAGATGTGACTATAACTTTAAATCAAGTATCATTGAAAAGGAAGCGAGTAGGTATCATAAAGAACGAGTCACTGGCCGCATACAAAACATCATGCAACATATTGCGTCGTGTCGAGATACGGCATGCATAAAACGTCTACAGTGAATAGAATGCAATATCGGTGTCGGTGCCAAGTTGAAGTTTTAATTACAGATTCTCACCAACTTTAAACTGTTTTAAAACTTCCCAGTTTTTCCTATCAGCGCGGTGGACATGTTATTTTTCGGGTTCGTGTAAGAGATGGTTTTACTCTTGTTTTGGTGGTTGTAAAACTTTGCAGTGAGCGACTCGTTCTCGTCCGGTTTTTTTAAATTGGTTTTGATATTTTTTTAATAAATTAATGTTTTGTTATAGTTTGTACTGAGATCGTATTCCCTTAAAATATATAAAATAATTACAGAGTGGCAGGTACTAGCGAGGATGTCACGGTGAGAATGAAGAAGAACGTGCTCAGCTGATTTGGGCACGTCGAACGAATGAGTGATGAAAGAATGGCAAAAAAGATTTATGATGGAAAAGTGAGTGGTAAGAGAGGTAGGGGGAGACCTCGGTTGACCTTTGAAAACACAGTATGAAAGATACTGGAGGAAGGTCACGTAAAAAGCATGAGAACCCCCCTGAGGGTATGTATGAAGAGGTTAATGACAGTGGACGAGGCGAAAGAGGTATGTAGAGACCGTAGCGTTTGGCGCTCCGTTCTCTCTGACTACCCCGCAAGGTATAAAGCGTGAAGCTAAGTTAAGTTAATTATAAGCTTAAGAATTATTTTTTATGTAAAATTTGTATAAATAATTAAATTTAAAATAACATTATAATCTCAATTGTGTGTGTCATGCTTATGAGACAATTTTGATGTACAACTGTACCTAATATGAAAATATTATAATGTATCATTATAACCGCATACCTACTTTTGATGGGGTTTTTTTTGATATTGGTAAAGTCAAATTACATGAGGTAATTTGTATGTGTCATCGTCATTGAAAACTTTAAAGTGATTAAAAAAAAAAATTGTACCATACATAATTTTTATCGCGTATAAAAATAAACATCACATCAGTAAATATTTTTAAACACATATTTTCCTTAAAAAAACCCCAAACGCTCACATTTAAACGCTTGTACGGATTCTCTTTTCTATAATATACAATTAACTTGACAAGGAAGAAGGTTACGTTGCTAAATTCGAATGTTGCCATACGAAATACACAGTATATTATATTAAGGGTATACTCCATTTAGTCGGGTAGCTACACAAGTCTTCCGCTATCAATATCAATCAGAGACGGTCATGCAATCCTGTTTAGGCTTGTTTGCGTTGCTTGACTGTTGCAGACAGTGGGGTTTGGCAATCAAAAGGTTATTTAGTGATCAATTCAGCTTTTGCAAATGATTATTCTAATAATTTAAGAATGTTAGATGAACGTTTGTGAATCTACTCTTAATAAGATCTTAATGTAGCATGTAGCAAGGTAGGCAGAGGGAGCCTAGTGTTCAGACTCTCCGCTCTCTACTTTCTGTCGAATTCTGAAGGGATTGCGTGTTGAGTGGCGGGAGTCAAAGCCGCGCTTCGCCTCGACACTAGCGAAAAATGAAAATATTAAACATTTCATTTGCTAGAATGGGAATCAAACGCAAATCCCGTTGCGTTCACAGTCACACGCTTTTGTGCCTCTGCTCTGGCCTCTTTTAATTAGAAACTTAAAAGCATAAAGTGGAGGATAAAAAAAATTATAAATCCTCTTAAAAATGGTTATTATACTGCTCAATTAAGTCCAAATTATTCAAATTGAAGGATTATCTCATATAACGTACGTGTTACGTACCGGAGCAAGTGTCCGTCGCTCCCACGGTCGGTGTCGTGGCGAGGGACGACACTCATTTATAAAATTGACACGAGGTGTTACGCCGAAACTAGAGCGCGCTATGTCCAGCAGATATGTCCGGTAAGAAGGGTCTCCGGTTAACAATTTGCTATTTAATCTAAGTTATTTAAATTACTTATAAATTAATGAATAATGAGATTTGTAAGTATGATTTTTTTTGGGAACCTAGTGTTACACTCACTTTGCGCCGAATTCTTTGGGCACTGCGTATTGAGAGGTGGAACTCAACGCCGGATATTAAGAATTTGTACTAAAAATCTTTGTCTATCAATCATACAAAATAAACATTTTTTTTTGTTTTTCTTTTGTACAATATAAGTAGTTGAGTTAGAAAATAAAATAAATAAATCAAAAAAATATCATTTATCATATCTTTTGGCTTGTAGTTTTGATATATTTCATTAGAAAACAAAGAAAATAAAACAGCAGCTATATTTTTACACATATATCCCAGAAAGGTCATATTATTTCGGTATGTTAGAATTCTTATAATATATATATTTTAGGAGAAAAATTTTTCATTTGTGTGGGCGATCCAGCCCGCCAGCCGGCCGGGGCACATTGCGACACTGCTATCGCATTCCCGACACGTATTAGGTGTGAGTTGGGGTAGACTGAAATATAGACGAGTGGAGTAGACGGCTGGAAATGAAGTGCTTGTTTATTATTTCTGCTAAATGTTTCTGAATTATGTGCTTTAGTGATGTTTTTTGGAAAGCGTGTAAATGGATCATAGTGTTTTTTTCTGTAGGTTTCTTTAATATTTTGTGATTAAGATAGTGAAGTAATGTAATTAAAATTTTATTTTTATTGTTATTTAGATTTCTATTACATTTTCATGATAAATTACATTGTTTCTTTTTTTAAATAAGAAGTGAAGTAAACATATGAGAAAAATATATCTGCAAATGATAATGGAAAAGACATTAAAATTCGTTATATACTTTAAAATATATCGTTCATATATTAAGAAAAATATCTCAAAAGACAGACACTGTATATATGTACATTTAGATTGATATACTAATAAAATATTTCTTTGTAATATTCCTAACACGTTATTATTCGTCACAGTCTTATTTGTACGGGGAAATATGAAAACCTCTCGGAATCAATTTCGTATTCAAGGGCTACATCGTCCGTATGCCCGAGGCTGCTGTGAAAAAATTATGCTTTTCAACATTGTTAAACATGCTGTATAAGATTATTGCACGCTCACATACTATTTGAATTATTATATTTATTTTATTGAATGGAAAACAATCTATTTTTTTTACATTTTGAGAGATTTAATTCCGAATTCAGACCGTGGTCGATGGTATGAAGTTAGGTTCAGATTGTGCAGCATTGGACTTAGCAATCCAGCATGCTTTGTGCTTAGAAAAACCTAAAACTAGGGAGCGCAAAGTGTATGAGCAGTGGAAAGATAAAATATTGATTTGCTCCTATAATCCTATAATAACAGAAAAAATAGCGTTACTGAATCCTAATAATACACAAATTATTTTTTTAACTTACATAGGATATTTTGAGGCCAGTCGTGACGCAGGCTTAAAAAATGTAACTGTGACAGGTTGTGGGTTTGATTCCCACTCGAGGAAATAAAGCATTTAATATTTTTATTTTCGCCGCTCTGGTGCTGAGACAAAGCGCGGCGTTAAGTTTCGCCACTCAACACGCAATGCCTCTAGAATTCGGCGGAAAATGAGGTACGGAGTGTCTTAACACTAGGGTCCCTCTGCCTATCCTGCTGTGTACGGGATACACGCTACGAGGACGCTAAAAAAGGATGTTTAAATTTTGTAATTCGGATCAGGTTCCATTCGATAATAGCACCAATCGTATTTTATTGGTGTGCAGTCAGATTTTTTACTAAATACCTACGCTTAAGATTCGACTTAGGTAATGTATTTCTAAACTGGTTTGAAAATAATTCACTTTTTTTATTCCACATGGATTTATTACGTAGATGTTGAGTAATTTTTACTGAACCTAGCAAAAAATAGGACTTGAATAAGTAATGTAAAATAATTTATTCTGAACATCCGTCCGTCTGAGGTGCAGAGGCGCAAGCTTGTGAATGTAACGTCTCGGTTATGGGTTCGACTTCCATTTGGGGGTATGAATTCTTGTTTATTAATATTTTAATTTGCATAACACTGCATGCTTCCTCAATACTCAATACGAAATTTGACTGAAAATTGGAAACAAAGTATCTTAACACTAGGTTCTCTCTACCTACCCTGTTACATGCAGGATACAGGGTGAAGCTTATTAAAAAAAACAAAAAAGAAAACTAAATTATCTGTGTAAATTGTGTATCACATTCTCGCGCAGATATTAATAGCAATAAATGTTCTTTATTAGGACCACAAAAACGCTTTGCAATTGTATGCCAGATGAGGCTCCAGATAACTATTTGATTTAAAGATTACGAGTATTCGATGTTGATGATCTCATCCTTAAATAAGTATTTGTACTTTAGTTGTGGAGGCCAGTCGTGGCGTAGCGGCACAAAGTGTGACTGTAAAAACCGACTGGTTGTGGGTTCGATCCCCACTCGATGAGATGAAATATTTACTTAATTTTATATTCCCATTTCTTCGCTCTGGTCTCGAGGCAAAGCGTGGCGTTGAGTTCTGCCACTCAACACGCCTCCAAAAATTCGGCAGAAAGTGGGGAACTGAGTGTTTTAACACTAGGTTCCCTCTGCCTACCCTGCTATGTGCGGGATACAACGTGAAGCTTATTTTTTGATTTTGACTTTAGTTGTGATCGTCAACTGTGTTTTATAAGAATATATTTATATGATAATATTTGTTTAATATGCATTATGGATGTGGGTTCGAATCCCACTCAGTGTAAAGTCTCGTTAGACTCAAGCATGGCATGTTGTTGCATTTCAATATGACGAAAGTGAGGATAGGACTTAGGTATTTCTAATTTCTTTATTTCTCACTTAAAATAGGCCAGTCGTGGCGCAGTGGCACAGAGAGTGACTGTAAAATCGACTGGTTGTGGGTTCGATCCCCACTCGAGGAAATAAAATATTTACTCATACATTCATATTTCCATTTCTTCGCTCTGGTGTCGAGGTTAAGCGCGGCGTTGAGTTCTCCCACTCAACACGCAATGCCTCCAAAATTCGGCAGAAAGTGGGGAACGGAGTGTGTTAACACTAGGTTCCCTCTGCCTACCCTGCTGTGTGCGGGATACAGCGTGAAGCTGATTTAATTTAATTTAATAATATTTAATATGAAAATAATAATAATCTAATTGGTTATTACTGTGTAAAATATCTTGGAATTGAAAATTATTAGACAAGTTGATCAATGATGTATGAGCGAGTCTTCAGTTTGAGTTTGCTGAACGAATACTCATATAAGTTTTAACAATCTAACTTTCCCTTAGAACTTCTACACTGCTGTGTTCAGTAAGCCGATATAAGTGGAATTGATTTTTTTTAACAGAAATTGTCTTATTTATATAATAATAATAATTATAATAGTATTTTAGAACTAACAATATGTTGTTAGTAGTACACAACGGTTATAGGTTCGATGTCCATTCGGGGGAATGATTCTCTACTTAGAGTCAGTAGGGTAAGTAACAGAGTATCTTGTCTCCATGAGCGAGATACTGCGTGGAACAAAAAAAAACCACAGTAGGATTCCACTGAATGTGATCTATGAGTGGAATGTGCGACCCAGCATATATTGTTATGGTATTTATTTCAAGGTTCTTTTTATTCACCCGAAATAATACAGTATAGGCGTGAAAACTAATTATTCTAAAAATCAAGTTAGATTTTTTTTTATACTTATAAATAAGTAAGTTTAATGTCCTTCTACATGCTGTACCTTCAGATCCATATATAACAATCCTGTACAGGCTTTTAAAACGAAAAGGAAATGTAGACCCTGAATAAAAAGTGCTTTTTAAAATTTTAATAATCTACTCAATTTATCATCTTTAAGTAGCAATTTATAAAATGTTATTACCTCGTAAGCCATAAAATTCGTGATACAATGTAATGCGACTGATTGCGATATTTTTTTCAGCTTCACGCTGTATCCCGCAAACAGCCGGGTTGGCAGAGGGAGCCTAATGTTAACATACTCCGCTCCCTACTTTCCGCTGAATTCTGGAGGCATTTCGTGTTAAGAGGTGGAACTCGGCACCAGACCGAAGAAATGACAATATTAAACATGTCGTTTTCTCGAGAGGGAATCGAACCCACAACCTGTAGCCCTTACAGACTGGCCTCAATAGCGTTATCTTTTGTAATATGTTTCAAGATGTTTACTTATATGTTTCAAGATTATCAAATGTTATTAGCGGATTACTACAGTTTGAGCTCTTACATGCGCCTACACACCTTCTCCTTATATGGTTTCATTACTCGAATCGGCCTCGATTTCGTTGTCGGGCAAACAAGTCTCTGTGAGAACTTTTTTTCAATTAAGCCTTATCATTTGACGTGACATAAGTAAATATATGATAAAGCAATTGAATTACATTTTTTTTATTTAATGTTATAATGATATATAATTGAATCCGGTTTCCGGTTAAAGTAAAGTTGTTATATTATATCTATATACACAAAAAAAAAACAGCTTCACGCTGTATCCCGCATATAATACGGTAGGCAGAGAAAACCTAGTGTTAAGACACTCCGTCCCCTGTTTTTTGAAGTGATACAGAGGCACAAGTGTGTGACTTTAAACGCTACTAGTTGTAGGTTCGAGATCCCTGTTCGAGGAAATGTTATTTTCATTTAAAATTACATTTTAATATCTTCGCTCTCAACACGCATTAAAATGTTATGTTTCATTAACCTTTAATAAATACATTTTTACAAAATAAAACCATAAGTATTGTAATCGTAACAGCGTTTTGTTTAACTATCACAAAAACAAGTATCAGCAGTTGTTAACCTTTCGCAAGAATAGTACGTAATGATGGAGACTTGCCAATTTTATATGTCGCTGACATCTTGAGAATGAAACATTTAGATCTACAAATGTATCTTAGGTAATAAGATATTTTCTTCTACCTTCATATATGGCTAAAATGGACTGTTACAATAAGATATTTACTTAAATGTATATTTCCATTTCTTCGCTCTGGTGTCGAGGTTAAGCGCGGCGTTGAGTTCTGCCACTCAACACGTAATGCCTTCAGAATTCAGCAGAAAGTGGGGAACGGGAATGTCTTAACACTAGTTTCCCTCTGCCTACCCTGCTGTGTGCGGGATACAGCGTGAAGAGATTTTATTTTTTTACAATAAAATAATGTTATCAAGAAGTCATTTAATTATTACGTAATCCAAATTTTTTATTTTAAATCAGCTTCACGTCGTATCTCGCACACAGCAGGGTAGGCAAAGGGAACCTAGTGTTAAGATACTACGTTGCCCATAAATATGTACTCAGGTAAATACGTAGTGGGCTCAAGGTCCTTCTCTCTGGCCACCGCTGATCCCGTGTCTCGTGAAGAGGAGTAATTTTAAAATGTATTTTTATTTATATTAAAAAAATAACATATCTTTTTGTATATATAACAAAAACACATATAATAGAAATATATAACATTTTATTAAAATTTCAAATTAACTCATAATGTATCTATGTATACTTTGAAAACTTCAGTAAGTTCAATGCTCCCTCACAGAAAATTATTGGTCCATTTAAATTTTATTAAAATCATTTACATATTATGTTAATTTCCATTATACGAACTAATATATTCGCGAGCGTTTAAACAATACCAATATCAGGGCCACAAGAGTGTGTTTGTAACGCGACTGTTATGGGTTCGATCCCCACTGGAGGGAAAGAAGTATTATTAACATTTTCATTTCTTCGCTCTGACACTAAGACAGAAAACCAGCGTTGCGGCTCTCAACACGCAATGCCTCGAAAAATTCGGCAGAAAGTGGAGAACAGAGTGTGTGCCTATCCTGCGGAATGCGGGATACAGCGTGAAGCGGATTTACTTATTATTTTTTAAACAATAGTATACAGACCGACCTCATTATATTATAATATGTTTTCGTTGTACATCATTATGCCGCGCATACATTGTTTTATGTATTAATTTGCATCGATAACGCATCTAGCCTTCTATTGTAAGGTGTCAACGTGTATTCCTGACGTTATAATTCACGCTTAGTGTTAAATTATTCCTTCATACATATTTTTTCTTTAATATCTCAGTTCAGTTAAGTAGGGAACGGAGTGTTTAAACATTGGGTTCCTTTTCTCTCTATCTTGTTATGTACAGAATAAGTTAGCGTTAAGCTAAAAAAAAAGTTTAACCATTTATTAACATTAACTTTTATATGACGTATTAAAGTTTATATAAACAATGTAGTATAAAACGTATTTTACTTTTATATTTATTATATTTGAAAGGACAGTGGACTAAACTTATACGGTTATATACAATTTTTTTGAAGGACTGAATATTTGAAATATATCTGATGTACTTAGATATATTTCAAATATTTACTAATATGTTACTTTTTAAGGTAGCTTAATAAATGAAAAAATGTATGAATTAACAAAAAAATATATACATAATCAGAATCCACCATGAGTTAACAGTATAGATCTTATAAATTACAAAAAAAAAAACAATCATCAAAATACATTTATAATTTCNAAAACAATCATCAAAATACATTTACAATTTCCGTACTAATTATGTGACAAACATACAAAAAAGGAAAAACCTCCTTTCCGAAGTCGAATAAAAAGAATGTAATTATATATCGCCATTATCATACAAACGTCTTTAATTTGCCATCATTATTTTGATTATATGGATATTTAAACGATTTCACACATGAGCTTTATATGTGTCATTCAACTTTTTTTTAGTTATCAATTGTTATATAAAATTCCTTTCTAATATTGAACACACCTTAGTTCAAATCAATTTAAAATATAACCCGTGAAATATTATTACTAAGATTAGCATAAATTCGTTTATTAAAATTTAAAATTATGCAAAATAACCGTAACCTCCATTATGTAGAGTTAATAGGTTTTATTATATATATTTCAAAAGTTTTAATAATTTAAGTAAAATATGTGTTGTCTGTATGTTTATATATATGTCTTTGGAAGTTCAATAGACAGTTGATCTAGTCTCTATCGTATCTATTTCTTCATTTCGCCTAACAATTTTTATATATAGTTTTAAAAATAAAATGGCTCAAATCGGATTGAAATCAATTTTGTAGCTTTTGTTACGTTTTAAATTCTTTTAGCTTTATCCTGTATCCGTATATAGTAGAATAGGCAGAGGGAGACCAGTGGTAAAACACTCCGCTCCCCTTTTTCCACCGAATTCTCTAGGCATTGCGTATTGTACGGCGGAACTCAGTGCTGCGCTTAGCCTCGACATCAGAGCGGAGAAGTTAAGATTTTAACTATTTCATTTCATCGAGTGACCATTTGAGGTCAGTTGTGGCGCAGGGGCACAAAGTGTGACTGTAAAACCGACTGGTTGTGGGTTCGATCCCCACTCGAGGAGATGAAATATTTACTAAAATTTATATTTCCATTTCTTCGCTCTGGTGTCGAGGCAAAGCGCGGCGTTGAGTTCTGCCACTTAACACGCAATGCCTCCAGAATTCGGCAGAAAGTGGGGAACGGAGTGTCTTAACACTAGGTTCTCTCTGTCTACCCTGCTGTGTGCGGGATACAGCGTGAAGCTGATTTTTTAAATTTAATTTATTATAATATATATAATAGATATGTAAAACTAAGAGCTAGGTATCAACATATAAGATAAGTCTTCAATTTCATTCTTCATTTATCTAGCGTTATGTGAATGAATGCTCCCCTTTCAGCGATTACGTTGTTCCATTTACCGCAATAACTAGGTCTGAGTAATGAGTGTGTCATGCTATTTCTAGACAACATGTTTTCAGAATGTTTCTTTTTTTTTGTATGTAGGTATGTATATACCCCCAATCTTAAAAACTTCATATTTCGTAACTATTTTTACAATAATTCAAGCAAAGGTAACGGAAACATATTTCCTGTCATTTTAAATATATTGAAACGTATTATTATTTTTTATTTATCATATAGTCCAATTTCTAAACTGCATGGAAAGTGTACGGTTGGATTAAAATTCTTTATATTTTGTATTTATTTATTTAAAATATTCCCTAGACCTTTGGAAAAAATCACTTAACACATTCACTGTGGCTTGAGGTTGAAATCAGCGTCACAGAGACTTCACGCCTATATAATACCTACATATACTTATACAATATGAGGTCGAAAAATACCTCAACCGCACAAGCTGCAATTTTTCAAAAACAAGTCCCGCAGTGCATGTAATAAAATGCTTTAAATTCAACATTTAAGTGCTTTACATTTTCTATCTCTTTACATTTAAATATAGAAATATTTTTCTGCATTTAAATGTAAAATAATAAAAAAGAAAGTTTTTTTTAAAAACGTAAGTATTTATTACATTCACACGTTAATTGGTACATTTATTTACGAAATCAAAATACTTCTTTAATTAAGCTATGAATAAAATTATGATAGAAAAATATTTAAAGTATTTTAAGTGAGACATTAAGTGTATTTTACTTGAGGTCAGAAGGTGACTTCCACCATAAAACCACCAAATATTATGATTACACACTTTACGTTCTGTTTCGTAGCGCATTACATTTTATAGTGTAAATAAAACTTGAAAAGTTCAATTAATTTCAAATTGTCGGCAGTTAAACTTAGCATAATTATCTAATATTTACATAAGTTAAAGATGTAAACGTTAGCCTTTTTTACGCTGTACCCCACACATAGTACAGTAGGCAGAGGGAACCTGGAAACAGTACTAAGACACTCCGTTCCTATTAAGTCACTTCCTTCCCCACTTTCCGCCGAATCCTGAAGTAAGCGTTACTAGAACGAGAATATAAAAGTATTAAATATTTCATTTCCTCAAGTGAGAATCAAACCTACAGCCTGTCATGTCATGTTACATAAATAGAAAAAGATATTACGAAAGTAAAGCAAATATTAAATATTTAAGGAACGTTTGAATTTAGTAAGAAGTATAAATGTCTAGTGCGACCACACTAGCGCTCTGGCAGGATCCGGTCATATAATATTCATTGTAACGACGAGCACAGATGTTTAAACTCCTAATCTTCCAGCAAAAGAGATTATTTAGGTTTTCCTCATTTTGTATTCACACTTCGGTCGTAAGGGTCACGACTAGGGTTGAAATAATCTCTATATATAATAAAAGGATAGAAAAGTCAATTCTGTACATGAAAGATATAAAAAAAATAAAAATCAGGTCGGTTTATATGTCGATTATAGAACCTAAAAAACCACTCAGCAGAATTCTTGTCTGTCTGTCTGTCTGTCTGTCTGTCTGTCTGTCTGTCTGTCTGTCTGTCTGTCTG
>JAAIXJ010001126.1:1945494-1957912 GCA_013403705.1 Heliconius hermathena | reverse complement strand
CGACTGGTTGTGGGTTCGATCCCCACTCGAGGAGATGAAATATTTACTTAAATTTATATTTCCATTTCTTCGCTCTGGTGTCGAGGTTAAGCGCGGCGTTGAGTTCTGCCACTCAACACGCAATGCCTCCAGAATTCGGCAGAAAGTGGGGAACGGAGTGTCTTAATACTAGGTTTCCTCTGCCTAACCTGATGTGTGCGGGATACAGCGTGAAGCTGATTAAAATAAAACTAATACTAAATATTTAAGGGCAGATTACCAAAATACAAACAAAAAAAGGATTTAAATTGGTTAAGCCGTTTCTAAGATTATCGTGAACAAACGCACAGACAAACAGACCAACTGACCAATGCTATTACATCGATAAATGTAATATCTTCCATATACAGACACCGATGAGTTAGGATTTTATTGTAAGTATCGATAAGTTGTGTTTTTATTTCAAACATTCAATTGAAGATTCTTATGGGAGGCACGAAAATGCAACCTAAAGTTTTAATAACTTTCTCACTAAAAATCTTCATTGCGTTGCAAGTATACATTATAGGTATATCAAAACACGAACATAATTCAGTGTGTTAATTAAATAATTCTGTGGTTTAAGCGGGCGAAGCCGCGAGCGGGTCGCTAGTAAAATAATATTAGAATCAAATATTTTTTAATAATTAAGTCAATTATTTGGCATTCTTTATATAATTTTAGCTCCACGATATATCCTGCACGTGGCAGGGAACATGGAAGCTTTTCCACTTTTCGCCGAATTCTTGAGGCAATGTTGAGCGGCGGAACTCAAAGCCGTGGAACTCAGAGCGAGGAAATCAAAATATTAAATATTTCATTCACGAATGGATATCGAACCCACAGTGGACTCAACGGTTCTTTATAATTTATTTTTATTTTCCTGAAAAAGAATTAACTGATAAATAATTTTATGCTAATCTTTTTGCTAGGCAGTCGGAACAGGTATCTACCATTATATGGAGATTTTATTTGAAAACATTGACTGTTAAGTTTTTGCTTAGTTTTTTCAGGGAAATGGCCTTCCAAATCAGTAGCCATTTCCCGTTGTACTGGCAATAATTAATTTTATGCTAGATTACCGGTTTTATTTTATACTGGTTTACATTGGTTTATGCTTTAAGTACAATTTTTAAATGTTTGTAAAAACATACATACGTATAAGGAACACATATAAGGAATTTATTAGCTATATAGCTGTACCTGCACACAGTAGGTAAGTAAGTAGGTGCCCTCTGCTCACCCTAGGCAGGGGAACCTAGTATTCAGTCACTTCGTTCCCTATTTTCTGCCGACTTTTTTAGACATTGCATATTGAGTGGCGGAACTCAAAGAGAAGAAATAAAAATATAAATTTAAATAAATATTACATCTCCTCGAGTGGGGATCGAACCCACAACCAGTCGCGTTTACAGTCACACGCTTGTACTCCTTGGCCATGACTGGCCTCTAAATAATAAATTTAGCTAAATATAATTAGTGTATAATTAGTGTAGCGCCGGTCGTGGCGCAGTGGCACGAGGTGTGACTGCAAAACCGACTGGTTGTGGGTTCGATCCCCACTCGAGGAGATGAAATATTTACTTAAATTTATATTTCCATTTCTTCGCTCTGGTGTCGAGGTTAAGCGCGGCGTTGAGTTCTGCCACTCAACACGCAATGCCTCCAGAATTCGGCAGAGAGTGGGGAACGGAGTGTCTTAACACTAGGTTCCCTCTGCCTACCCTGCTTTGTGCGGGATACAGCGTGAAGCTAATTTAATTTTTTAATTTTTTAATTAGTGTATAAATTAAAAGTAGGTCACTAAATCATCACAAATAATCTCTACATCTGCGTCGGGGTGTCTCTTATTAGATCAACTTGGTTTCGCCCACACGGTACAACGACCTCCCTGATTTTATCGACTTAATCAGCTTCATCAACAAAAACTTTAATTAAACTTTGAAATGAGCGTTTGTTTGAGTTAAGAAGCATTAAACATGTTTCAAGGAGTACTTTACATTTAATTCGAAAATGCTTTTTGTGTTCGAATAATCCGATAAAATTTTATTATTATTATATACTTGTTATTTTACTAAGAATAATTCAATTTTTACGCCCTGACGCAAAATGAGAGGTGGTATAAGTTTGACGTGTCAGTGTGTCTGTGACACTGTAACTCCTTAATTAATGAACCGATTTGAATGCATTTTTTTTTAATAGAAAGCTTTGTTCATCGTGGAGATTCTTAGTTTTGTTTTATGAAAATCGAATTAGTAACTTAAGAGCTACTAGCACTTTGCCAAAATGAAAGTGATATATTTTTTAGGGACTTTTTAAAGTTTTACTAGATTTTGAACATGTTTTAATTATTTAGAAATCAACATCTTTTTTATTTTACTGATGTTTGATAAAGCGAAATACTTCACGTCAACTTTAATATTCTAAGCTTATCATGTTTGCGCTTAGTGTTTGTTTAGGTTGGTGGACTAAGGATAAGGGTTTTAAACTTGCTTATGCCGATAAAAACGTAATATACAAAAGATTTAATAATAAATAATCATATATATGTATATGTATGCATAGACGGAGACTCTAACAACGGAGTGTCTTAACAACAGGTTCCCAGGTTTCCTCTGCGATAATAAATAAACGGTTTTATAATAAAACTACATACTTATAAGATTAGCTCGAAAATTCTCATTGATATCAAATTTTTACTTTTCATATAATTGACAGTACACACTGTTTAACATAAAATCTCATTAAACTATATACATTTTAATACCGCGAAAACACGTTTGTAGCAGTCGAAGCCTCCGGCGTAATAATGATTGCTTTATAAGGTACGACGTGTTCAGTGAGCGCCGGTCCGGATCCCGCGTGAATTATCACATGTCATTATCGGATATGTATTTTCTTGTTTGCGGCGGCAATGCCTTTGAACTAAAGGTCTTCGTCGTTGGTATGTTTTTTTCTTTTTTTTTCAGTTTCACGCTGTATCCCGCGTACGGTAGGGTAGGCAGATGGAACTTAGTGTTAAGACACTCCGTTCCCATTAAATACTACCGAATTCTGGAGAATTGCACATTGGTTGACTTGACAACGACTTCCCTGATTAAACGAGATGGTTGCAAGTTCAAATACTATTGTAGATTTTTCTCTTAATGTTTTGTATCACCGGATAGTTCTATTACACAGGAGAACAATCTAAATATAATTTATTCTGGAATAAAATATTCTGTTTTTTTCAACTTCACACTGTACGTATCCCTGTTATAACAGTGTAGTCAAAGGAAGCCTAGTGCTAAGATACTCCGCTCTCCGCTTTCTGCCGAATTCTGGATGCATTGCGTGTTGAATGGCGGAAATTAACGCCGAGCTTTGCCTTGGCGCCAGAGCGAAGAAATAAAAATATTAAATATTTTATTTCCTCGAGTGGGGACTCGCACCCACAACCTTTCGCATTTACAGTCACGCACTTGTTCCCCTGGTCTCAAAAAATATGTATGTCTATTGGTATATTTCGTATAAGAAACGTTACGTAAATAGAAGATCAATAATTAAGCGAAAGAGGTATTTATAGAAATAGTGATCTATGCTACTATTAATTTTGTTTGGTCTAACGTATATCGATATCTCAAAATGGGTAACAATTTAAAATGTTACCTACAAAGGGCGTAGGGGTAAACGTGACAGACATACGAGAAAATGAAATATTTAATATTTTGATTATTTCGCTCTGATAACGAGGCAAAGTGCAGCGTTGAGTTCCTCCACTTAAAATGAAACACCTTCAGAATTCAGTAAAATGTGGAAAACAGTGTTTTAACGGGAACGGAATGTCTTAACATTGGGCTTCCAGATTCCTTCTGCCTACCCTGCTATGTGCGGGTTAGAGCGTGAAACAAAAAAAAATAAAATAATAAGAAAATTATTATATTGCTTCTTTGAACTCGAATAGCAATATTTTAGAAAAAAATCTATAAAAGTTTAGAGCGGTGCAGTCTGTGCAGACAGAGCTTAATCTGCTACCTCCATCACTTGTAAAATCACATCGTATACCCTTTGGTGCTCGAGGAATTTTATGTAAATTAAGTTTTTTACAACCTTTTTTTTTATTTTGTTTGGCATTCCTCACAGTCCCGTCGAGTTATTAAGCGACTAATGAAATAGCTTTTGCTTATGCGAAATCGCATTTTATTTTCAGATGCCACTTTTGATAAAGATAAATATTAAATTTTTATGTTTGCTACCTTTTTATAAGATAAATATTTTGAACGTATGTACGTATGTGTATGGCGGAGTCCTTCAATTTAAATTAAGATTAAGGTTTGGATCTTTTTAAAAATATATTTTAATATAAAATAAGAATAAACCGGTTAAGTGCGAGTCGAATTCGCTCATCGAGGGTTCCATACCAATTCCAACCAATTCAAGATTAGTAGGTGAACAGGAAGGAAGTACCTACAGTTTATTAAATATGAAATGAACTACAAATATGTTTTTTTTATAATTACGTCGGCTTATACCTAGTTATCTAGTATAAGCCAGTGTTGAGCGTGACAGGAAAAATCTGACTATCGCTGTAACGAGATGGCCATCGCTTGTTTCGCAGAACTCTTAATTGTTGGTACGTACTAGAATAACACTATGATTGCTGTTACCTATTATTATCTTTTCAATGAATTCTAAAAACTACTGTTCATATATATGTATGTCGGCTTGTATTTTAAATATTTAATTACGTAGAATATAACAAAGGACTTGTTTTCAGAAATTTGCTTTTTGAATTATAGAATAGAAGTATGTTTATGTACCTACACCTATATGATTTTATATCAAGTAAGTCACAGAAGTGGTATCTACTTCAAAGGCTTATAAAACTAAGTACAGTCTTATGTATGCACAATATATCTATATTTAAAGTAAAAATGCCTTTTGTATATTTTTTAAGTATAGTGAAAATCCAGTTCCCCACTTTCCGCCGAATTCGTAGGACATTACATGTTGAGTGTTGGAACCTTGCGCTATGGCCTCGTTACCTCATTCTAGTGTGAAATGAAAAAAATAAATATTTTATTCTCCCCAAGTGAGAATCGAACCTATAACTAGTTTACAGTCGCACGTTTGTACCCGTGTGCCACGAAGGCTTTAAATAATATTTTTTATAATTTGAAAACATCAATTATAATTTTTCGACTGTTCATGGATTTCTTTTCAAATTTAATTTCTATATCTACATACTTTAATAATAACCTATCTTATATAAAATTATAAAAACTTCAACCTTATACAAAACATAATTCATAAACTTTAGTTGAAAATGTGATTGTTTTCTCAATTCGCTACTACATCATCACGTACGCCTTCTAGAAAACAAGTTTCAAGAAGTGCCTGCTTAAAAAACCTAATTCGTTTCGCGCAGGAAGCACGTCGTGCTCATTGGTCGCCCCCTGGTCTAGAAGAAACTTGTAAGAACAAGAGATCTGTTCAGGGAATCTATTTAATATGCGTTACGTAGAGCAACTCATGCATGACTGACAAGAAGAATTTATACTTAGGCTGAGCGTCGGTGGTGCATGCAATGGCTGCGCCTGCGCCCGTGCTCTGTCGATGTGACTCATTTTAGCTATTATAAATATGATTAAATGTACGATAGTATCTTTGACTTTTTTATGGTGCCAGTCGTGGCGCAGGGGTACAAGTGTGTGACTATAACGATAGGTTGTGGGTTTGATTCCCACTCGAGGATATGAAATATTTTATATTTTGAAATATTTTATTTATTTCTTCGTTCTGGTGTCAAGGCAATGAGTTCCGGCATTTACCACGCAATGCCTCCAGAAGGGAGCGGAGTGTGTTAACACTAGGCTCCCTTTGCCTACCCTGCTATATGCTGGATACAGCTAGAAGGTGAAAAAAAAAAGAAAAAAATGTTTGACATATTTAAAGAAAATTATGATACTTTAAAATATTGTCACCATTGTTGATTGTAATATATTACGTGAAACATGGCTGTTAAGTAAATTTCCAAAGTAAATTTTCCTTTTTCATCAAACATTTTGAATATGGCATTAAGTCTTAACTCTATTATCATTTTTATTAGGTGTATACATTATAAATAAAGGAAAATTATAAATACTAGTGTTTATTATTTTTTATAACTTTACTGCAATTTTGTGATAAACATTACCAAACTCAATTAATGCAAAATGAAGCCTAAGGCGCTGTTTACTTATCCTTTAGACAGAATGGAACTGTTTTGATTTTGTTAGCATTATTCTTCGAGGTCCGTTTGTTTAGGACTCTTCTAGTTTGAAATTAATTATTCTTCGTTTTTGTAAGTCGCCAATTAGCGTTGGCTCGATATAGATTATGTTTCATTTACTTAATTAAATATTGAATATTAAAAAAAAGTTAAACCCCTGAAGACATTGAGGTGCCGGGGCATAAGGGTGTGACTTTAACCCGACGGTTGTGCGTTCGATTCCAACTCGAGGGATCATTATATATAATAATTCTTCTTCTAATATTTCTTAATATTTTCATTTCTTAGCTCTGGCAAGTACGCAAAAGCTCGACGTTGAGGCC
The DNA here is from genome assembly GCA_013403705.1 of Heliconius hermathena. Lineage (NCBI taxonomy): Eukaryota > Metazoa > Arthropoda > Insecta > Lepidoptera > Nymphalidae > Heliconius > Heliconius hermathena. The sequence continues at coordinate 1,951,321 of JAAIXJ010001126.1, read as the reverse complement.
CGCCACCCAACACGCAATGCCCCGAAGAACTCCATGGAAAGTGGTAAATTGAGTGTCTTAATACTAGGTTCCTTGTGTGGGACACAACGTGATGCCAATTTTTTTAATAAAAAAAACCTGAAATCTCCAAAGGAAATATTAAAAAATGTTTCATTCGGAATTTGACTTGTAAAAGCATCCACCATTAAAAATTAAAAAAAAAATCATTCCACGGCCTTGAATTACAACGGGAAATGCTTAGAAAACGAATCTGGTGTTACAAAGTTTTCCAAATAAATATTTGTCGGTAAATATTCCTTTGCGGACTGTTATTCTCAAAACCACCCGTGGCTCAGTCTGGGCAGGATTGGTTTTTATTATTTTATTGTGGACTCAACTCGGCTAGGTCCGTTTCTAAGAGCTTCTCTCTGCGTGTCAAGTGTCGCATGCAAAGCATACCTCCCTTTGAAGAAAATAATAAGCGTAAATGGACATGCACTGTCCTTAATACTCCGCTTTTGTGAAAGAAAAGCCTTAAAAATGTTTTGCTGTAGTTCATAGCTCGAATTTACTTATATTAGAAATTCCACGACGTAAGCACGACGGCTGAGGGTTCGATTCCAACTCGGGAAAATGAGTTATTACTTATAATTTTTTTTTTCGTTCCAGTAACAAGGCAAAGCGCGGCGTTGAGTTCCGGCGCTCAACGCGCAATTTTTCGAAAATTTTGCGAAAATGAGAAAGGGAGTGCCCTACTTTACTATATGCAGGATACAGCGTGAAAAAAAAATTAGATATAATATTTTTTTAACACTATAGTGACTTAAATTTATTATTCAACGAACTTGAATAATTAAAATAATAGTTAATTTGCCTTTGAATATTCAGATGATCCATCAAAACATTTAAGCATTGTCTCCATCTATAATATGTAAGTACAATGGTGTCACAGGATGTCATCAATCACGTGTCACGACACGGCATCGATTATAGAGGTGATACCAATTAATATTTAATCATCAGTATTTATTACGTAAGAAGCTATGGATTATGTTAGTCTTGGGATTAAAGAAGATTTTTTGAATTAATAGAAAATATAATTAAAAAATATATAAATAAAAATATATAAAATATAAAAACCGGGTTTCTTATACAGCTAATATAAGAAACCAGATTTTTTTTTATTTTAATAAACTCAGCTTCACACTATACCCCGGAATTAGCAGGATATGCATAAGGAATACAGTGTTAAGACACTACACGATTATTTTACTTATAAATGCTACTATGGTATTTATAATTTTAATTACATATCTGTCGTCGTCGGTACAGCAATAATAAAAGGTGATGTTTAGCCACCTAGCTTATATTGTATATCTAGACTTAAATGAGCAAAAAAAAATAATATATAAAATTGCCTATATTATGTTTATTGACATTGAAAAATGTTGAGTAAACCCGAAAAACAAGATACAGCGAAACATACACGAAATAATTTGCAAATGGAATCCATCCTTCATTATACAGTACTCCCAGCTTTGACGGCTCTCACAGGGCTGAATGGCGTCTTCACTTTTGAACGTGAGAGCGATTTCATGAACCCTTTGAGCTTGGCCCTTGACACATTTTGCGTGTCACACTTCGTGACGAGGGTCCTAGTCCTGAGTGTTTTGGTTTGGGAACTCCATCGACTCTGGGGTCAGTCAGCCCTATATTGATTCTCTTGTGTTAATGTTTATAATGTAATTTATTAATAAATAATTTACCTTTATTCATATATTTTCCAATTACAAATATAATAATTTATTTATAATCATTTGAAAATTACATATACACAGAAAATCTTGAAGTTTTATAAATAAAAAAGAACATGAAGTATGTAGGCTTTTATTGAAACGTAAAATTAAATTCTTAGTATTTAATTAAGTAGATACTAGCTACACAATTATTTATTTACTAATCTGTATTAATAATTAATATAATTTTAAAACCAATATTTGTACATTCAAAACTGTTTCAGTATTAGTTTTAGCCATTTCAATAAAACAATTATTTTGAAGCAATTTTGAATTCGAACGAACACATTTTTTTCAGTTTGCCGAAACACTATAGTGCAAACTGCACTTAAATCGGGTAAGCAGATTATGAGATAGTAGTTTTTTTTATGGAAAATGACAAGGCAAACGAGCGTTCGGTTCACCTGATGGTAAGTAACTACCGCCGCCCACGACCCCGTGCAGCACCAGAGGAGCTACAGGTGCGTTGCCGGCCTTTAAGGTGGGTTGGGCGCCGGAGCCCGGCATTACCTGATGCGAAACGCAGTGGCATAAAGCCACTATTTAACGGCGGTTTTAAATGCCGGGGATGGTAATGATCCGGTCGAGTCTGTCCAGGCGTGTTGCCATTGCTGGCGATGTGACTCTACCACATGTATTTAGTCGTCTCTATTACACTACCAATACCAGGATGATCCTATTCTAGGCCGGGATCACACGGCAGAAAAGATAGATTTTCTTAAATATATTTTATGTACAGACAGAGATCAGTTACAATTTTCCTATACATATGTATAGATTAGATCGATTCAAAGATAATAAATCAATCAAGCAATGCATAATGTATGTATGTAACAAGCGTACTCGTATTCATTTAAAATAGAAATAGTGGGCGTTTTGGATGCTCTATCCAAACCGAAATATATTTGTGAATGGGTTTGCACGTGATTAAATGCTAATTTATTTGAGGAACAGACACTATGCTATTGTTTCTTTCGGGTATTATGTCGTCAAGGAGAGATTAAAATGATAATTTCAGATTATATCGACTAAATCACCAGTCGTGGCAGGGGCACAAGCATGTAACGCGACAGGTTGTAAGTTCGATTCCCGTTCAAGGAAATGAAATATTTAATATTTTCACTTTGCTCTGGTCTCGTGGAAACGCGTGGCGTTGAGTTCCACGATTCAATACGCAATGCCACCATAATTCGGCAGAGAATGGGGAACAGAGTGTCTTACTCACTAGGATCCCAGAATCCCACTGCCTACCCTGCTGTGTACAGAATAAAGGGTGATGTTAAAAATAACGCAGTAACTTTATAAATGAAAACAAATACTCTTCGTTCGTTAAAAAGCATCAGCATCATTACGCGACATACCATATCATTATAATATAATATACGAAACTTTAATGAATTTCTGCTATAATTATTTCACATAAAACAGACATACTTACCGCCTTTTGTTTCGCCGCACCACACATACATACATACAATTTATCTTTCATTGCGATCTTTTGACTGCCGGTTCATGCACAATTTGCTTGGCACAAAGCGCCGATTGCCGTATTGCTCAGGCGGAGATATGCACAGAATTTTAATGAGCCCATGACTACTATAGATATAGATACTTTAGTGGGCCCGCAACCAAATGTTTTGAGACGTAATTAGGTAAGGCTATGTTCTAGTTTCTGTTCTCTCATAATGCAACGAGTTCGTGCTTTTGACATAATAACTAGTTGAAATGGATGCTGTTGGGTGATATACAAAAATTGCAGGCTAGAAGCTTGTATGTGTACTCGTAATTGGGACAATGTTTTCTTTTACAAAATAAATATGAAATGAATATATGTTTTACATTTTTAAAATAGAGGTCAGTCGCAGCGCAGGGGGTCAGTGTGAGTTTTTAAATCGACTGGTTATGGATTGGATCCCCCGACACGAAGAAATTAAATATTTATTTATATTTATATTTTCATTTTTTCGCTTTGGTGTCGAGGCAAAGCACGGCGTTGAGTTCCGCCACTCAACACGCAACGCCTCCGGAACTTGGCGGAAAGTGGGGAACTCAGTATTTTAACACTAGGTTCCTTCTGCCTACCCTGCGGTGTGCGGGATACAGCGTGAAGCTGACATTTTTAAAAGTTTTATTACAGACGTAGGAAAAAATTACCTTTTAGAAAACATATAAATGATTTATTATATATTGATAATTCTAAGCAATTACCTTTGGGTAGCGGAAATGTAAAATCTATAGAGATGTGAGCAACAAAAATAAGTTGAATCAAGTATATAAAAATTTCGACGTAGCTCGATGAGAACGTATGGCTTAGTTGGTTACATCATTTAGAGTTCAAGAGGTGCGGGTTCAAATCCCGCTACGTTAAAATTTTTGTATGTTTTCTGAACAGTATAAATATTTAGGTATATTATTTCAGTGATAGGAATCGAGTGCCTCAACAATATGTTAATTCTGTCTACCCTGCTAAATGGGAGAAGAAGCGTGAAACTGAAGTAATCACAAACGGCTATGTATAAACAAACATATTTTACATTTTTCATTTTAAATATGCATAATGTGAAAAGTTAAATACGTACTGACAGTATTTACTTTCGTAAGTAAAATTAATAATACACAAATGAATGCTAGAGTTAATGTGCTCCAGCGTAGCTCGGAAAAGAGGCAAATAAATTGGATCTTGAGAAGTCAAGTACTGAAATTAAATGCAGCTTTAACCAGAATTATGAACATTGTTTCTCAAAGTTTTGTGTTTTTGTTCTTGTTGTAATAAGTTAGTAGAAGATATATGTCGGAATTTTTGTGTTAAAAGTAAATAAAATGGCAGAAGTATGTAGTTGTCTATATCCACACAGTTCAATTAATAACACAAATTACAGTAACTTTAACTATCAAGCACTAAATATTATTCGCGTCACTTTTCACTTACATACAGACAACACTCAACACTCTTCAAAATTCAAATTTTCACAACTACTGATATCACAAATACTTCTTAAAGACTGATTTCCAAAGCATTGATTTCAGTTATTAAGAATCACTTTCATATTTTACTTAACAAATACCACTAATAAAGGTACTGCCGCTACGTTGTCCTCGAACCCCTTATACCTACACACATATATACAGACCGGGTTGGATTGGAGTCTAGAAATAACACCCGTATTCAATAATTTCCGGTCTCTTCTATTTCCGATTGAGAAATACCCGTATTCATTAGTTTCCGGTCACATTTCTGGTTGCGATACTAATTCATAGATGGCGACGTTGCAATATTACTAAAATTGACACTCGCGTCCACATAAATTAAGTTTTACATGTATAAAAAAATAACAGTATGAAAAATACTTATATACTATATCTTATATAATATATAAGTATTTTTCATATATTGTAACTGATATCCCAAACTCCTTTGAAAATATTATTTAATAAACAATGCCTTGGCTCGTGATGTGTTCAGTGGTTAGAACCGTTTATAGTTGTGATCGTGAAGAACCCAAAATCTTTTAGAGATTCAGAGGTAACAGTATTAAGAATTTTATATTATGCCATTAGAAGGTATCGCTTTAAGATATTTGCCATCAGAAGTTGTTCTTGTGTCAGTTATTTAGATAACTGGAAACTCGACAATATGACATTGTCATAACTCAAAGCTCGTCCGAAGAAAAGCCAAGAGCGCGTCCTATCTTCCTCTCCACTATAACTGCGAACTAGTTATAATAAAAGGAAGAAAGAGTACGGGCCCCTCCCCGCCCCTACACCGTGAATTCCTACCAGACTGCGGCTGCAACAGTCTTATTGAACTCTCCGGGACGTTTGTGTGTGATCTTTCCGAAGGTACTTGTTACGCTTGTTTATATTAAGATTGTATTAGAATAGTGATTCGTGATGTTGATTGATTTGTGAGATCAATATAAGTCGTTGGAACGAACGCACTACCGCAAGGCGGCCGATATGTTAAATAAACGCACGGCACACACCCCACAGTCGTGTCTCGAACCGTAGGCGGACACTACTACATACACCAGAGTTCCAGGACATAAAATAGC
>JAAIXJ010001126.1:1919106-1944191 GCA_013403705.1 Heliconius hermathena | reverse complement strand
TCCGTTCCCCACTTTCTGCCGAATTCTGGAGGCATTGCGTGTTGAGTGGCAGAACTCAACGCCGCGCTTAACCTCGACACCAGAGCGAAGAAATGGAAATATAAATTTAAGTAAATATTTCATCTCCTCGATTGGGGATCGAACCCACAACCAGCCGGTTTTACAGTCGCACCTCGTGCCGCTGCGCCACGACTGGCCTCCATCATGAATAGTCAATTTAATACTCTTAAATAAGTAAAGAATAGAGAAATATCACTTAATGCCTTGTGCTTATAAATAATTAATAATCAAATCTGCACTTTTTTATCACAACGAACTTTTAGAAAGAAAAATAACTACAATATTGTATTTGACTGATAGGCCATTGCCATAGTACTAACTAATTAAACTTTGAAATAAATTCGTCCACTCGGGCTGTTTGTTTTTAATTACACCGCTTTGTGGAAACAGTCCAGGGCGTGCGCTGATTTAAATGTACTGGTTTAACATTATTTGTATAATTACAAGGGAATATCACGTTCCAAAATTGCCTTTAGACTGGAAGAAAATGGGTATTATTTTTAATTATAAATTAAATTTTCTTCTTAATTATTTAAAGTTTATTTATATAATTCATATTTCTATGTTTATAACGATAGTTTAGGATATATTAATCTAATTAACGCAAAAAGTAAATAGAATTCATTTTAGATTTAGCAATTTTGAATTTAGTTATGTTAAAGGAAACTTTAACTTTGAGGTCAGTCATACTGTAAAACCGACTGGTTGTGGGTTCGATCCCTACTCGAGGAAATGAAATGTTTACTTAAATTTATGTTTCCATTTCTTCGCTCTGGTGTTCAGGCAAAAGCGCGGCGTTGAGTTCTGCCACTCAACACGCAATGCCTCCAGATTTCGGCAGAAAGTGAGGAACGGAGTGTCTTAACACTAGGTTCCATCTGCCTACCCTAGCCGATTTAATTTTTTTTTAAAGGAAACTTTGTATTTAAGAGTTTATTTTTAAACACCGTCGTCTGCTCGTCTGAGGATGGGGGCGATGGAGCTGAAAATGGCAAGGGTCCGAGTAACTTGATACGTAATTACAATTAATTTCAGTCAATCAAGGAACAGACAGCTCTTATTCGTAATATGATTCTCACTTTAGTTAAGTATTTATAGTAGCTTTCTTACTATTACAATATGTGGTTGCTCGAAACCTAATATGTTAATAGATATACAACATAATATGAGTTCGATGTTGATAAAAAATAAAACCAGTCAAATGCGAGTTGAACTTGCCCACCGAAAGGTTCCCTATCGTAATCCTGAAAGGATTGTAGGTCACGGGGAAGTACGACTTATAAAAATTAACAAACTTAAATTTGCCATATCAATATTGTATGAAATGAACTATTACTTTTATTTTTCTCTATGAAATACCTACAAATGTTCACTAAATGTTCGGATTTTTCCTTTATTTGTATTGTAAGTTCTCACTTCGTGCCAAATTTAATAACTGTAGGTCTTGGAGTACCCTACTACTTTCTGTTTTTTCATTTAAACGTACGAAACCCTTAAAATAGTGTAATAATCACATTTCATTTAGTCTCATTTCTATAAAGTAATTGATGAATTATGCGACAAATATGACCTTATTTATACGTCAGACCAGAACAGTTTGTGAATGTGCTTCGAAATAGGACAATTCACCCGCAGAGACAATTGAAATAAAACGATAGGCAGCTGGGAAGATGGTTCAAGAGAAAAAGATATAAAATAATTTACTGTAGTGCTAAATTAATATCTCCATCGGCGGCACAGTGCACATTTTGGCTGACTGCATATTGCAGTCGTGGCCTTTCAATTTGCAGGTCAAGCGTACTCTGTACTGCAGAACAGTTTCTTTTTGTTTTATTTTAAATCTGCAACTCTAACGAAGCGAGGTCTTGTTACACGCGACTCAAAGTGCAGTCGTCGTTTGGGCTAGAAAGGGCTATTGTTTTATGTAAATAAACACATTACAGGAGAGTCCAGTTAGGAATGAGGCCAGTCGTGGAGCAGGGGCATAAAGTGTGGCTGTAAGCGCGAATGGATGTGGGTTTGCTCCCCAATCGCTAAAATGAAATATTTACTTTAATTTATATTTCCATTTCATCGCTCTGGTATCGAGGCAAAGCTCGGTGTTAACTTCCGCCTCTAAATACACAATGCCTCCAGAATTCGGCGGAAAGTGGGCAACGGAGTGTCTTTACCCAAGGTTCCCTCTGCTTGTGTGCCTGCTGTGTGCAGGATACACGTGTAGCTGAATTATTTTTAAAAATTTTACAGGTATGATTGGTGTTCGAAAGATTTAGGAACCTAATGTCAGTCAAGAAGTATAGGATTTATAAGTCATGGTTTGTGGAGGTGCATACGGTATAAGTAACGTGACCATTTTTTTGGTTCAAAACGGGACGACAGGTTTTTTTCGTAAGTTAGGAATTTTATTTATTTTTTAACCATGGTCTTAAAAAGTAACATTTTATTTTTATTTTTTGTATAAGTACCATGCTTTTGGTTTTTCGGGGAGCGCGTACCGCGATATCCAACTTTGCAAATTAAATGACCAAATGTTGATGCTATTTGAAAAAAATGGGACATTTTTACGTCTCAGTATCGTTTTTAGAGACACCGACACACACAAGCGAAATCGGGACGGTCCTGTTCAAAATTGCTTCTTTCCTGTTCTGTTTTTTAGAGATGTGTTCGTTTTTTTTAGGATAACTTAAATTTTTCTCGACATCTGATGGTGCTTTCGTTTTTTAAGATATAATTGACACCTTTGATAAATAATTCAATACTAATTTTTGAAAACTAGCGTACTGCGATAATCACGGAGAATCTTGTCTTGAGGCCGACCAAATTTACGTGCTATTTCGTAAAAACGGGACATTCGTACGTCCCGGTGGCATGTTTCGGGACACGGAAAAACGGGACAGTCCCGTTCAAAACTGGTCACGTTAGGCATAAGTCACATAGGCGGCGACGCTGCGGGCGCGGCGCAGGATGCATTGTTTTATCGCGAATATATTAGTGTGCATTCTCACGCACGAAACCCGTTTCTCGTCAGTTCGTGTTCTTGTTGCTCCTTTGCTAATACCTTTGTGTCTCTTAACGGACTTTTTTGCGAAAAGTTCGATCATCGAAAAGAGACGCCGACTTGTATCGGATGAGTTGGACCGCGGCGTTCAGTTTCGGTTCGCATGTCTGATAGTATTTGTAAAAAGACAATGATGGAATCCGTTTTTTTTTATTTTGGACACGATAAAATTTGAGATTGGAATATAAATTACTATATAAATATTTTAAATTTAAAATATACAATGTATTACTTTTAATTTAAATCAAATTATTCTTGAGGCCAGTTGTGGCGCAGAGGCACTAAGTGTGACTGTAAAATCGACTGGTTGTGGGTTCGATCCCCGCTCGAGGAAATGAAATATTTATTTACATTTATATTTTCATTTCTTTGCTCTGGTGTCGGGCCAAAGCACGGCGTTGAGTTCCGCTACTCAACGCGCAATGCATCCAAAACTTGGCGGAAAGTGGAAACGGAGTGTTTTAACACTAGGTTCCCTACCCTACTCTGTGCGGGATACAGTGTGAAGCTGAAAAAAAATCTTTTAAAAAATGATTGACTTATTTCTTCATTCGCAACTTCATTTAAAAGCACATAATCCTATGCCCAAGTTATTACTTGCAATGTTTAAACAAGTGCAACGTTCTTAAAATAAGTTGCGGAGTAACGACAGGATTTCATGAGGGTGTTGCAAATTGCGACAAAATTAGAAATTTTCTTGAGACATTTAAGTATCCGCCACATTTTAAATGAAACTTAAAATAATTAATATATTTAATATATAGAATATGTTATATTGATTTGATATGCATATATATTCTACTTTAAAAATTTGTGTATTATGTATTTAAAATCATTGTTTTTATTTCTCTAATGTACTTAAATAAATTGAATGTAAACGCAATATGTTGTAAGTTGGTTTCCCTTTTTTTTTAGGGTTCCGCATCTTTTAAGGAAAAAAGGAAATTTTATAAGATCACTTTGTCTTCCGTCCGTTCGTCTGTCTGTATGTCAAGAGCCTCTATGTCAGGTACGCTTGGCGATATCGAGTTGAAATTCAAATTTTAAACTCAGATCTATGATCCCTTGATTTCCTGAAAAAATCATATTTTTACATTTACTTATAATAAAACAAGATATGGCCGTTTATATCGCAAAAAACACATATTTCGACGCTATAAAAGGAATAAAAATTTATAGGGTTCTTCCGGTTGACCTAGAATAATGAAATTTGGCAGTTGAAAAAAATTTAAAACTATACATTTGTGGTTAACTCCTAAAAAATAATATCCTATTTTTATACAGATCCCCTCTGTGGGCGGTCCCGATTCGCGCTTGTTTATTGTTTCGTTCTGGTGTCGGTAGGCAAAGCGCAGCGTTCAACTCCGCCACATAACACGCAATGTCTTCAGAATTTGGCGGAAAGTAAGATGCAGAGTGTCTTAACATTAGCCTCTCTCTGCGTACCCTGCTACATGCGGGATACAGCGTGAAGCTGTATATAAATTCAATACGAAAATAAAATAAATTTTATACGAATTTTCAATAACACATATATATCTCCATGTCTCTCACACTTAGTTTTTGTTTTTTAAAAGACCATTTTCTTAAACAGTTTGCAATTTCTGTTTTCTAATTTGGAGATAAATATAGTCGGTGAAATTATTGCTATTCAAGTTTTAATAGCGTAGTATTGGCTTAAAATTTTATGACTTAAAGCTTACTGCTTGCTGCTTTAAGAGGCTTGCATAAAAAAAATACAGCATAAAATTTGAGCGGTTTCTACCTACTCGTACTTCGAATAATTTTAAACGCTTTTCCATTTTTAACGTATTTTTTTGATTAAACACATAAAAGAAAACAATGAATATTTACTTTACATACAATATGAATTTTCTGGAACTTAATTCAAATTGTTAATAATCTTATGGTTTAGAAAGTGCTTAGAAGTCTATTTAGTCACATTTATTTTAGTTTAACTTCCTACGTTCCTTGAATGTATCTAATTTCTACAGTACACAAACGTTACTTTGACCGCATACCGGATATGTAGCGCTACGTAACGTAAAGGATTTGCCATGCATCTCTTTCATACTTCAGTTGCTTGTCCTGCAAACAATGCACGCCAATTTAGCTAAATGTTATTTTATTTTGTTGTTTATGCCATTTTTACGGGTTTTGTTGAAACATTTTCTATCTGGAAGACTGGGAACCTAGTGTTAAGACATTCCGTTCCTCATTGACACTTCCGTTCTCCTATTTCTGCCAAATGCTTAAGGCATGTGTATAAGTGAAAATCAACGTACTATGTAGCTAATTTAGCAATTTATAAATAAAATATACATTTGTATGTTTATTTATTCATAATATAATAAGTGATTCTATTCTACATTCTACCCTTTCCATTCATTTTGATTTGACGTTGGATCTAATTTTAATTTGCCTAAGCGTACCAGGTGAGTTAAATATTCTCTCAAGCCCACAACCGTTGTTTCCAATCCAGTTGATTCCAAATACATCTCGACAAATTAGTCTTATATATCTTTCTTTTGTAATTTATTATTACAATTTAACGTATGTAGGTACATACATTATTTTGATTTATATATAATTTTTAAATAATTGTATACTACAATATTGTATTATTTTGTTTTAGGTACTGATTGAATCAAACCGGTCACCGTGTTTTACCATGGACTTAACTCCTATACCTGGAACCTTAGTTCGCTTTCAACTTCTTATTTTTAATTTCTTTGTAACGTTGATTTAAAACTTAAATTATAAAATAAATTTAAAACTTAAAATCTATAACATGAGAGTTGCCAGTTACAAAAATTTACATATATATATGATATATTAGACAGTATATATTATACCTATTAGATAGTATGTATTCGATAGTATGTGATCAGCAATTAAATCGATACATCGAATTACGTAGCATTAATTTTGACTCAGTGAAAATTGACCGCAATTTATTATTAACGTACATAGTAGGTATTAGATATATAGATTATTATTATCGTTGAAAAATACAGATACAATATTTTAAAAGATACTTCAATATGTTTTTTCCTTACTTTTGCATAATAATGGGACGTAACTGATTTTTTTTATTATACAGCGATTTTCTGATGTCATTTGGAGAAACATTTTTTTGCACTTCACTTTTGGGATAACTTTCCTTTATTTTTATGGTAAATTCTTATTTCTCACCAAATTTCATGACTGTAGGTCCACGGGAAGTACTCTATAGGTTTTGATTATGCGGCGAAGTCCATACAAAATGCAGCAAATGCAAATGCATAAATGCTCGTATCATAAGATACAAGCATTTATCCATTGATTAGATAGATAGACAGATAAATGGTTTCGACAGACGTACAGACTGACAACAAAGTGATCCTAAAAGGGTTCCGTGTTCACCTTTACAGGTACGGAACCTTAAAAGTTAAGGCTAATACAATAAAGCCGTAAACTCAGATGTAATAAAGCTGTCAATATACATATATGTTATACTTGTACACTCCTCTCAGTGGGAGATCGTCGTGTTACAGACATTTACTCACTTAATACGGGTAAGTACCTTTTTAGCAGAGCTCCTGCTGAGTTTTTCGCACTACACCTGAAATAATCACTAGCAAAAATAACTCTTCATATTACGTTGAATACAGCGATAAATAATAAAATGTTATTAGTACTATTATATGGAGAACAGTCGTGGCGCAGCAGCACAGTCGTGCGACTGTAAATGCGACATGTTATGGATACGATTCCCACTTGAGAATTTTTTTTTTATATTTTCAATTCCTTGCTCAGGGAAAGAAGCACAGCGCGGCGTTGAGTTTCGTCACTTATCACGCAATGTCTCTAAAAATTAGATTAATAGACACTGTTTATTTGATTAAAATAATAAAAAAAAATGTTATCAATAATTATACGTCCTTTTAATTTCCATTTAAATTATCTTAAATATAATAAAGGTTAAAAAATATTTTAATAACAGTTAACGTCTAAGGCTGAAATGATTTATTACAGTTTAAAAGCAGAACGGCTGTGGCTCAGCTTACATGAATAATAGGATAGCGAAGCGCCGACCGATCGATTGTGCTTCTATACGAAACTGTTTTACATATTTTTGTATCCCAATATAACTTTTTTAGACATTTTTGTTATTGTTATTGAAAATATAAGCTTCCCAAGCATATATGGACCTCTTAAAGTGAGGTCTTCGTGGGACAGTGCGACAGCGTTGGAATGTCAACGTGATTATTGCTTATTTTCATTTTTCCCGCCCTGGTTTTACTACTAAATGTCTCAAAAATTGGGCGGAGTAACTTAACACTAGGTTCATTCTGCATATTTTGCTATATGCTTTATAAATTTATAATATAGCAACCCAGTAGTGAGAAAACTGACGACGACTCCGGTGGCTTCGGGTTTGAATCCCATTATAAACTAATATTTATTTTTACTCGATGATTTCTTTTATATATTCGTAATGTGGAATACATTATAAGATATTGGAAATTTAAGATCTATAGAAATTATGCAAACAAAAATTTATTTTAGTGGGATCTTTATTAATAAAAATTCTAGTCATTTACATTTTTGAGGCCAGTCGTGGCGCAGGGACACAAGTGTGCGACTGAAAACGCGACAGCTTGTGGGTTCGATTCGAAGAAATAAAATATTTAAATATTTCGTTTTGGCAACGAGGACAACTGTGGCGTTGAGTTCCGCCACTCAATACACAATCCAGTATGGAGAATGGAAGTACCTAAATGGGAACAGAATGTCTTACCACTAGATTCCTCGGTTCACTCTACCTACCCTACTATTACTGCAGGATACAGTGTGCACGATGTTTTTAACTAAAGCATAAGTTCTTTTTCTAACCACATTTTGGTATTAGAGTGCAATATTACATTTTATACACTTTACTTCACTTTATATAAATTTTATCCATAATTTCGTATAAATTATAATATAGAGGCCAGTCGTGGTGCAGGAGCATAAAAATGTGATTGTAAAACCGACTGGTTGTGAGTTCAATCCCCACTCGAGGAGATGAAATATCTACTTAAATTTATATTTCCATTTCTTCGCTCTGGTGGCGAGGCAAAGCGCGGCGTTGAATTCTACCACTCAATACGCAATGCCTCCAGAATTCGGCAGAAAGTGGGGAACGGAGTGTTAATATTAGGTTCCCTCTACCTACCTTGCTGTGTGCGGGATACAGCGTGAAGCTGTTTTTAATTATAATATATCAATAACGTATTATGAATAAAATATAAATAGCTTATAATTTAACTGTTAAGTTACAGCGTGGGCGTAGAAACCAATGCCATTAATAATTCTACCAATAAAATAGTTATTTAATTTGATGCAGTTCCTGTTATTTTTAGTTTTTATAATGATTCTATAACGGTTTATATACTGTTATAGTTTCTACATAAATTGGATTATCATTTTATTTCTAATCCAAATGTTTCCAATTAAATCACTTCTTCCTATATGGTTTTTTCAGATTCACACTGTATACCACAGATAGCAGGGTGGGGAGAGGGAACCTAGTGCTACAGTACAGTAGTTTACACATCGTTCTCCACTTTTCAACCAATTCTGGAAGCTTTACGTGTTGGGTGGTGGAACTCAAAGCGAGGAAATGAAAATAGTAAACATTTAATTTCCACGAGTGGAATTCGAACCCACTACCTGTAGCGCTTGTTTCTCTGTACCGCGACTAGCCTCACTTTATAATTATAAAATGTGTTATTATATGTAACATATCTCTTGCATGCACCTGTACTGGCCTTAAATCCCACTAAATTGATTCTCTTTGCCTCGTGCCTACTCCAAGGAAGATGTAAGAAGTTCAAAAATCGCTTTTACTTTCTTAGTTTCACAAAGGTTACAATTTTTTTTATAAAATCATACTACCATAACTTCTATGTGTTCATTTCAATTTCCAACAATAATAAAGTTAAAATTTGTTGTGTTAAATCATCGTATTTCGGCAAAAGTCCATATAACATAAAACCTTTTTATTTTGATAGATGTCATATAAAATCAGTAGTAATGTTGAATAATGGATAACCCGAACCCAACCCTATTTTATACATTTAGGAGAGTTTCCGTACAAGCTTATTCGAAGGCGTTAAAAGGAATTGATGACATAGCACTTTATATATTGATGCTATATTAAAATTATCTTCAGATAAATACTTCATTGTTTTTTTAGTAAACTTAAGTAAATATTTTTGTTTTAAAAATAAAAATCGGCTTGACGTTTCGTGTATCCCGCATACATCAGGGTAAACTGTGGGAACATAGAGTTAAGACACTCTGTTTCCCACTTTCCGACGATTTTTTCGAAACATTGCGTGTTGAGTTGCGAAACTCAACTCCGGTCTTTTGCCTTAATGTCAGAGCGAAGAAAATATAAATATTAATAAGTAATAATTCGTTTTGTCGAGTGGGGATCGAACCCACAACCGTCGCTTTACAATCACACCTTTGTTTTCCTGCGCCACGACGTGACAGCCTCAACTTACTTTTGTTTAAGAATGTAAAATTTATTACATATAGCCATTATTGGTTGAAAATTACATAAAATATTCCTTGAATGAGGACAGAGCGTCAGCAGCGTCTTATTTCAATATACATTATGTAAACATTTATATTATTAATAGGTACTTAGTAGTATTAATAATGTATAAGATTTTTTTCAATTCAATATTCTATATTCAATAAATAAATTACAATTGCATTCATAGGGACAAACATTTTAATATTACTGATACGTCCAAATAAAAAAATAGTGATATTATATAATAAGAATAAAATTTGAGTACTTCAAAAGAAGAATGAAACAAAGATTATTGTTGTGGAGATGTGGATATGCGGAGTCAGTTCAGCTGATTAAGAGATACACAGAATAGCAGGTACTAGCGAGGATTTCACGGTGAGAATGAAGAACACGCTTAGGTGGTTTTGGTACGTCAAACGAATGAATGCTGAAAGAATGGCAAGAAAGATTTATATAGGAAAAGTGAGTGGTAAGAGACGTCGGCGGATACCTCGGTTGACCTTCGAAAATACAGTATCAAAAATACTGGACGTAAAAAACACGAGGACTCTTCGGAGGACATTTATGAAGAGATTGATGACAGTGGACGAGGCGAAAAATAAAGAAAAGGAATAAAACTTATTAAAACCTTACTATTTATGATAAAATTTAACTATAAAATGAATTTAAAAAAAATGTTATACCTACTCAATACTAACATGATAGCGGTGCACGCTTTAAAAAAATTGCATTACTTCGCGCTTTGTTCGTGTATTGACACGAACCCCGCGCAATACCCCGAGGACGCGGCTCGGGTTGCGGACATATGTATATTGCCTCGTGAAAGGGTCATATGATATACTTCAATAATAACTCTTTTGAAACCATCATCCCTGAAATTTGTTTTTATTCAAGCCCGCATATTGGATTTTTGTTAAATTTTTATTTTTAAGTTTAGTCATATTCTTTAGTCTTTTTAATCAATGTAGTATATTACATTTCATAAGATATCATTGGAGGCCGTTGTGGCGCAGGGGCGCAAGGATAAGACTGTAACACGACGGTCGTGGGTTCAACCACACACGGGGGAATGAATTATTATATCTTATTAGTATTTTCATTTCTTCACTCTGACATAAATTTTCATCAAATTCAACATTGAGTTCCCCCACACAACATCCAAAGCATCGAAAAATTCGGCGGAAAGTGTGGAACGGAGTGTCTAGGTTCCCTCAGCCAACCCTACTATTTGCGGGATACAGCGTGGAGCTGATTATTATAATATTAAATGTATTTCATTTCATCAGATACAATTTAATTCTTATTTAAAATGAATTAAATTATTTAAATTACAAATTGAACGTTTCACTCTAAAATTTATGTAAATGTCCAAAGTGAATGTAGCCACTTGTAAATGTTGTCCCAAAACTACGGAACGAAATCTGCGTTGGTAATGAAAGACGAGGCTATAGCGAGCCCTTATCCGAACCAGCTCTAATGCCTCCAAATGACTCTTGACATAAAACTAGCTATATCATGAATAAGGGATGGAACTACTTTAAAATATCATTATCATTAAAAAACATCAAATATTTTTTGAAGTGGCCAAGTAATTTGTTGTAAAAATACTGTCGGAGGCCAGTTGTGGCGTAAAGGACTGTAAACGCGACTGGTTGTGGGTTCAATCCCCAGCTGTTCCGTCACTGAACTCGCAATGCTTTCAGAATTCGGTAGAAAGTGGAGAACGGAATGTTTTAACACTAGGCTCTCTCTGCCTACCCTGCTGTGTGCGGGATACAACGTTAAGCTAATTTATTTTATTTTTATTATTAAAAATCTGTACAGGCACTACTGTAACACGATCGAATCGGTTTTTATATTTGCAAAATCTTGTAAAAGATTAGTTTTATAATTTTCTTATATAACTTTGTGGAATGTTAAATGGTATCTATCTTTTATATATTATTTATTAAATGGGTGCTAATATGTATGTTTATTTATTGAATTATTCAATTATGCATAACATGTTTATAAATTGAATATCATTAGTTTCCGATTGATAACGCTTAGAGAATAATTTAATCTAAATGTATTAGATATTACATATACTTATAAATATGTAAACATATGTACTCTAAAAAGAGATAAACACATATCATAGCATCCGTATGTGCACTTGCAATACAGAATAATATTGTTAATAATTGATAAATAATAAAATGATTATTATTACGCGGCGTTGACTTCCGCCATTCAACACACAGTGCCTCCAGAACTCGGCGGAAAGTGAAGAACGGAGGTGTCTTATTGGAATCGGAATTTCCTTACAATAGGTTCCTAGGTTACTCTTACTTACCCTGCTATGTACAGGATATAGCGTGAAGTTCAAAAAACCTGATTATGTTGAACATAGTTCCGATATAATAAATAGCATCATCATAATAAAAGTAACCCAATTCAAAATAATACGTGTAAAATTGTAAAATCAGCATTGGATCTAGGTATACTTATTTGTAATAGGATATTAGACATTATATAGCAATAGATTTAGCAATCCTATAAATAAAATATGTTGTGCCGTACAAAGCACAAGTTCGGTTCCCACTCGAGGAAATGAGATATTTAATATTTTCATTTTCGCATTCCGTTACTTAAATCGCAATGCCTCCAGAATTCGGCGGATCAAAAGAGTCTCAATGGGGACGGAATGTCCTAACACTAGGTTCCCAGTTTCCCTATGCCTACCCTGTTATTGGACCCTGCAATACAGCAAACATATAAAACTTAACAATAAAGAACTAAAACTTAATAAAGAAAACATATAAAACTTAACAACGGAATTACAACATACTTTAGCATTTTCTGTGTTGTGTAGAAGCTTAGTCACTATAATATTTAAACGCCTCTTAAGTACAATTATGGCACGTTTGACTTTTAAACTTCGGCCTTCAAGGACGGAAATGCAGTGCTAAATTGTTGACCTTAGCTGTATGTTCCGTTTGACGTTTTATAGTTGGACTTTTGTTATGCAAAAACTATCTTATGTTGAACTATTTGAAGCAGTGCCAACTTACCTTGTGAGTATTTTCAGTTTGGCTTATGTCAGTTCATTATACGGTATTAAACTTCTGTGCATTCAATGTCGCTAAAATTAAAAGTTAACGCTTTATTAAAAGAGTAATAAGTTTTATTGAAATATACATATTTATTTATTTAAAAAAGGTTACTTTATGGGAAAAAAATGCTCTTACATATATGGAGAAATGCCATTTTAACTGACTTTTGGAACACTAAAATGTGTTAATAATTAGCACCTTTTATGGCTTTTTAGCTTCGGCTGAATCAAGGTAAGGTATGCAAGATTAATCAATCTCGTATTAAGACACTTCAATCCTTGTCGCCGGGCTCTAACCAGAAAAAAATCATTCCCTCGAGTAGGAATCGAACCCACAACCGTCGCGTTTGATTGTAAACGTTGTGCGACAGCGCCACCACGGTCTCTACATATACAACGAACATAAATATAAAACATACATTAAATCAAACCTAAAACTCTACATCAAAACCTAGTATAGTATTTAACTAAAGCGAAAGACGCGACTGCAAGTAAAGTACGTAAAGGTGCAATTTGCAGCCTGGAACTAACTACTAACAATAAATAAATTAACACCACGTCAGCTCGCCCGCTTTCTGTGTCTACACTACACAGTATACACCGTAGTGATTACAAATATTTACCTCTAATTCTTAACTATTTTGCCTTTACGAAAGTAAATTTCACCTTACGGTATGTTCTAAAACAAGTTCGTTGATACTAATGTATTGAAAGTTAAGTAATGTAGTGAAATAATCGAAATAGTTTATTTTAGTTTATTTTTATTGGTTTATGAGAAATCTATTATTGGGTGCATTTGTCAAAGTAAAAGTCAACAACACAACAAAAACAGATAAGACGACAAAAAAAAACAATTTTTTTTGTCGTCTTGTCTGTTTGCCTGTGCGTTTATTCACGCTAATCTCAAAATTGGCTTAACCGTTGTCACTATTATATTTTAGCAAACTTCCCTTAACATTCAGAGCTTAAAGTTATGATATTATCCAGATTTGACATGAAAGCCATTTAGATTAGTATAAAAAAATTCTAGCTATTTCTAGCGAGCGACGTTGCAATCGCGTCGCTAGTATATAAACATACAACTCTTTATATTTAACCAGAAATAGTATATTTACTATAGTAGTTTAATATTTTCTATCATACATAATAATATAAAATCATTTAAATTCTAATATGTAGATACTTTAAATAAGATATAAGATAAGATATTTAAATAACGTAATATACGATCTAATATAAAGAAAATAGTCATATCATTTTAAGCTTATCCAGGCAGGCCCATTCTATTCAACTGACTCGAGTGGGTCTAGATCCGTAATCATATGTCGACGTGAGAGATATACTAGGATATTTGCTCTAAAACCTCGCCCGAGATATTTTCTAAACTCGTAATAAGTTCTATTATATACACTCTAATTTTTAATAAAATGCTTTCAAATAATTATAATTATAAAACTTAACACGCAATGCCTCCAGAATTCGACAGAAAGTGGGGAACGGAGTTCCCTCTGCCTACCCTGCTGTGTGCGGGATACAGCGTGAAGCTGATTTATTTTATTTTTATTATTATAAAATCAATGAATAAAATGTTCTCAAATAGATATCAACAAATACGTATATTAAGAAACAATATAGCTTTCGTGATGTAATTAGGATGTCTGTGGCTGTAGACGTAGGCTGTTGGTTCAAATTTTCCTGGAGTTGTTATTTTGAAATATGGTTAGACAAAATTTTACGTTTTGGCCGACACCCAGATACAATGTTTTTATGAGGGCGGAAAGGGAAGAGGGTGTGATTTATAATCTACATATCTACCTCGTAAAGTACGAGAGATATGGAAAATTTGCAAAATTTGTTACCTAAAGAATTTTATTGTACAAATACGCCTAAATCATCATTATTATTTCTTTTGAAGGATTAATCTGTAAAAAATAATATATTTGGCATTTAAGAGTATTTTTTCTGTGTTTGACACCTTTATATCCTTTTCGAGAAAGGATATATACGGCTTTATTACGTCACGTTAATCGTTTTAAAAGTAACCCACTGTACCTAGCTGTACCTATTTACCTATAGTTGCTTAAGGTACATAGAATGTGTCATGACTTATATATAGCTTAGCTTAGCTATTTCCTTTTGATCACGAAGGCGAGGCTACAGGTAAAAGATCGATATAAATAAATATCGATTCAACATTATCCTCTATAATATTTTTCAAGATTTGAGGCCAGTCGTGGCGCAGGGCACAAAGTATGACTGTAAAACCGACTGGTTGTGGGTTCGATCCCCACTCGAGGAGATGAAATATTTACTTAAATTTATATTTCCATTTCTTCGCTCTGGTGTCGAGGACAAGCGCGGCGTTGAGTTCTGCCACTCAACACGNCACACCTCGTGCCGTTGCGCCACGACCGGCCTCGATTATCAATATATTATTCAATATATTATTAAATATCGGATATACAATATATTATTAAATAATTGTAAAATTTCTATATTTCCTTTTTTTTAAAACTAATTTAAAACTACATATTAGGCTGAAAGTTTTAATTGAACCCACGTAGTGTTTAATGCTGATGCTATTTGAGTGTAGTTTAAAATAGTTAGCGTTTAGGTAAACATAGTTAACGTTTATAGTGAATTAAATGAAGTGCCACAAGCCGTAACTCTAACCGTAAAGCATATCGGGTGTATTAGTGCCTGTATTTCTGAATTGAATATATTTTATGTATTTACATGAGTTTTAATTAAATTTATATTTGTTTATATAGGTATTTATTGAGGGCGTTGTGGCGCAGTGGGGAAGCGTTTGAATAGTAGTGGGCTCAATCCCCATACAGGAGAATTATTTTATTTAAATTATTTGTATTTCTCTGCTTAAGTACATAAAACGCGACGTTAAAATCCCCTATTCAACAGAAAACAAAAAGTTTTTTGCTTTTGCCTAGCCTGTCTGCGGAAAAGTTATTTATTTTTTAAATACAGTCAATTATTTAATCTTGTGAAATCTTTTAAAGTAAAAAAAAAGAACTAGAGACGAATATTTATATACAGATAATTATATAGGTATGTCAATAAAAAGGAAATAATATTATTTATGAATAAATGCATTTTATACTTGTTTAATAAGTTTATTTATATAATTTCCTTGTGACGTGCAAGTAATAACACAACTTATTTATTTCTGACTTATATTAAAATAATTAATTTTTTAACGTGTGTGTGCTTTAAAACATAAAAGCATAAATCAAACAATATTCTTTTAAGCATCACGATATATTTTCCATAGAACAGAGTAGGAAATTCCCCACTTTCCGCAAAATTTATAGACTTTGCCTTGTCACTAGGGCGAGAAAATGATAATATTGAATTTTCATTCTCTTGAGTGGGATTCTTTCCGGATTCGGGCCCACAACCATCCCATTTACAGTCACACACTTCCACCACTGCGTCACGACGGTCTCAAATCAATATTTAAACATAAATACAATATTCTAATATATTTTTAGTTAATTGGCATGTTTGTTAACAGTGCACTATAAAGGGTTTTGTTATTGAATGAATCATGTAAGTAAGTTACGTACAAAATGTACCAAGAAACTAAACATGAACACCTTATAGTTCGAATTTATCGCTTGTTTACCATTTCTAATTATTATTATATTTAAACAAAATTAGAGCCTATAACCTATTATAGGCTTTTTGGGTAATATATATATTATGTATATATAAAATAACATGAGCATAAAGCTTTGATTTCTCGAAGATTTGTATAGATCGAAGGATCTACAAAAAAAATTAAAATGAAAATCCTATAAAGTACAAGCCGGATTTTAATGCAGCTTTCAGCAATAGACAGAATGATACGAGAGGAAGGTTTATACGTGAAATATAAACATAGTATGTTACTTTAGTCGAAACGGGTGAAGTCACCGCCATTTGAAATATTGGTTTTTCCTATATCTGCTTTCATGGTCTGGCGTTGAGTTTTGCTATTCATCTAACAAACAGTCCAATAAAAACAATACATATAAGTGTTAATACTTAAAGTTAAATCACTTTTGTTAGCTAGTGTTTTAAATACAATTAAATATTTAAATGAGATTAGACTGCGACCATGGCGTGCAACCAAATATCTACTTCCTTACTGACGCCATGGTGTCGCCACTCAGTTCTAGTAATGCAAATATTATAAAGATACTTACTAAATATTTTTTAAATATATACAAGTATCAATATTATCTTAATATTATATACCTATTAGGTGTAGTTTGCGTGTATGTGTGCCTCTGTATGTGTAGCTGTATGTTTGTGTGTTTGTGTGTGTGTGCGTGCGTGCGTGCGCGCTCGCGCGCGCGCGCGCCTTTTTGGCTGTGTGTTCGCGCATGTGTGGCTGAGTGTGTGTGTGTGCATGTGTGTCTGTGTGTTCGTGTGTATGTGTGTGTGTGTGTGTAAGTGTGTGTGTGAGTGTGTGTTGACACACTCCGTTCTCCATTTTCCGATCCTTCCTGGAGCCATTGCGTGGAACTCGACGCCGCGTTTTGCCTTAACACCAGAGCGAACATATGAAAATATTAAGTATTTTATTTCCTCAACTGGGAATCGAACCTATAATAACCTATCGCGTTTACAGTGCCACTTTGAGCGCTACGCCACGACTATTTTACATATATCTCTGATTAATAGATACTAAAATAAAAATAATAAATTAAACTGAACGTGACAGTTTTAGTTTGGTGGATATTTTACTGATTATCTAGTAACTGCAATAACATTGGAATAGACCATCAACACCATACTTATAGTTTTACGATTATTAAACGACCACACCGCACGTGGCCGTACTCTGCATTTTAGTATATTAATACACCTATATAAAACCTATTATAGTGGGTTTTTACTGCTTTGAAAACTTTCAAATAGATATCATCTTTATTCACGATTAAATCGATTATCATACAGCGACTACACATATCGATGTTAACTCGAATAAATTATTTTTATTGTGTTATCTGTTGAAATACTAATATAAATATTTTACATTTTAAATTTAATTTGATTCGTGTTTTTGATTAGCTTACTAAAAGAAAATGGAGCTTAAAGCTCCCACTTTAATCTTAATCCTAAGTTCGACAAAGCAAACGACAAAGAGAATAAGGTTGCTATGGTTGAACGTATTTTCAATAAATCGGCTGGTTATTACATTTCTTGACTAAAGTAAATAAATATTTTGATTTAAAAGAAATATTATTAGTATTTTTTATATTAAATATTAAAGGTAATATTATTCTTATAATACTAGAGTAAAGAGAATCAAAGGTTTATCCAGCTTTCAATATAAATAAGCTCTTCTCGATAAAAAAAGTCGATTATATTAATTATATTTTGTCTCTTTTAATAATATCTATATTTACTTAGTAACAGCTAAATATTAGAACTGAGTGGTTATATTAAGCTGGTTATATTAAGCTAATACTCTGTTAATATTATTAGACGTAGAATATGAAGTCTAATTTAATATTTTAAGAACAATGCACATGAGAAACCGAGCAGGTCCTCGTTCTGGTCGGTTTCTAGGAGGCGCGGGTTCGAGTCCCGTTACGTTAAATTTTTTATACGTTATTTATTTTAATAAGTTTTAATAAGTATTTTCTTTCCTAAGTGTGTGGAATAAAACTTTAAAAAATGTTAAAAATGAGGCGAACCGTGGCTGAACTCCGCCACTCAACACCCGACATCTTCAAAATTCGGCGAAAAATGGGGAACGGAGTGTCTTAACATTAGGTTCCTACCCTGCTGTATCCGGGATACAGCGTGAATCTGATTTTTTGTATAAAATAATACACTGAACACCGATTGCATCAGAGCTCAAGCTTTCTAAATACAGTAATTTATTTTAATCACTGCGTTGGCGTAAAATAAAAGAAAAAAGCAAGCTCGAGCATTTGTCTCGATGTCGCTACATATGAATCACATTTCTGAATTAAGTTTTATTACCCATCTCTAGTTCTGTTAAAACCTACATAAGCACTCTATAAACGAATGGGTATGTGTATTTTATAGTTAACGAGATAAAATTAAGTTAAATCATTGTATTTTTATTGTTTCTGAAGGTGTTGTTTATTTATAGGCTAAGATTTTTGTGACCATCTTCTTCTTGTGTGTTGTTGATAATTTTAGATAAAATTTAATATAGCTACAGGTAGATAAAAAAAACACATTAAAGCTTCACGCTGTATCCAGCAGGTTATACAGCAGGATAGGCAAAGGGAATCTAATGTTAAAACACTTTTTTCGGGGCATAGCGTGTTGAGAGGTGGAATTTTACGCCGGGGTTTTGTGAAGAAATGAAAATATTAACAAATAATAATTTATTCCTTCGAGTGGGGATCGAACCCACAACCGATTCTATTCGCGCTACAGTCGCACCCTTGTGCCCGGCGACGACGGCCTCATCTCTATAGGAACATATAATAACATGTATTTCTCATACATTATTCCTATTAATAGATTCTAGATAAGCTGCAAAAATATCTCACGAATGTACCTACTATATTCCACTTTTAACACATACATATAAATAACACGTCTACCCGAGTAGGGTGTCGAACCGGCACCGGTCTGTCTGCGGCCGCGACCTTGGCGCCGGTCGCCGGCTGACGAGACCTATCATTATTGTAGTAGCTATTATTGTGAACGATGAAGCATATTTGTTTTTACATAGCCATACGTGAAATGTAACATCTGTATGAGTCTGTATGTAGGTATGTGTATGTAGTAAGCGATATTTTTTATTGTTAGAGGCCAGTCGTGGCGCAGGATTGTGGGTTCGAATCCCATTCGAGAATATGAAATATTTAATATTTTCATTTCCTTGCTTTGGTGTCGAGGCAAAGTCTGGTGTTGAGTTGAGCATTGGGTGTTCAGACGCAATGCTTCCGGAATTCGGGGGAAAATAACAAATGGAAACACTGAAACACTAGGTTCTCTCTGCCTATACTGCTGTGTGCGGAATACTGTGTCACTGTCAAAAAAGTAAATATTTTGTGCATAATACTAAAGTATTTTGTTCCTTGATAGGATTTCTTTAGGATTCCATGTCACAAAAGAAAAAACGGAACCCTCATAGGATCATTTTGTTGTCCATCAGTCCGTACATATATTTGTTTATCTGCATTTCTGTCTGATCGTCTGTCAAGATATATAAAGATAATATTATAAAAAAGGTAAAATTTATATTAAATATTCAAGTGTACAGTCCCTTGTAGCAAAGAAAAACATTTCATTCATTAAGTTTTGCCTTTCTTACTAATCACTATCAAAAAACTCTTCATTTCTTGCCAAATAATACTGTTAATTAGCAACGAATATTGTTAATTTATAGGTAAATCACAAAAAAGGGCATTAAAAATATATTTTAGTTTTCTCATATAAAATTAGTACATTCTCCCGCTTGTATAAATTGGTAACTCTCATAATTCGTACTTCCCGTGGCCTACAATTATGCAACTGAATTACTGAACACTCAGTAGAGACCCAAGGACCCGAATCGTACTTTATTATTTAAAATGTAAAATATTAACTTTTAGTATTCTGCCACTTTTATTACTATGGCTGTGATTTTACACGATGGTTTTGGGTCTCAAAATACACTAAAGATTTTATTTATATAATATTATAAAAATCTGAGTGATTCTTTCCTTTGGTGGGCTTTCGCTAAGAAGACTTTCCCAATTATAGTATATTTATAAAAATTGATAAAATAACAAAACTCACGCAAAAATTATGTTCATGTAAAAAAAATATGTTTCATTTTACCTTGAGTTTATTAATATAGAATTTATTATACATTAAATACCTGTCAAAGATTATAATATAAATATATTTTTTACTATAAATTGATAATTAAATACACTATTCTGATATTGTAATGGTCGTTTTTGTTAATAATTAGATAAAATATTAATATCGTTATCTTTTAACAACACATGATAGAATTAAATGTTAATTAAATTTTATATCAATTACAATATGTTATCTGTGTTCATACTGTACGTTTAAAAATATGTGCGACTAAAAAGTTTCGTTAGGAAATAGTATGTTTCTTAAATTTAATAAAAGAAGGTTTAAAATGCAATGAAAAATTATGATTGAATTGATTTACAAAGCAATAGGTACTTGGCCTTGAACCAGGGCGGGCGTTCACATACGACGACAATGTGCCAAATCTCGTGGACCGCGGACACTCGAGTGTAAATTAGATATATTTTTGTAATCAGTATTTTTATATTGGCATGGGAAACAATGCCAACATTTTTCTGTTTGATTACTATTTTATTTCTATTCAAAAAAAAAATAATTTTTATACAAAAAAAAAATACAAAATTCACGAAAAGTAAACTTGTAATTAATTATGAAACATTTCAAAGAACATTTTTCAATTTATAATTTTTTATATTCAATCTAAAAACACCTTTTTTTCTGAAAACATTTAGTCAAATCAAAAAAAAAATGTTAAAAATATAAACGAGACTAAATAATTTTATATAGACGAGTGTCGCTGTTTCTGACAGCCGTTGTTTCCAAGACTTGTTCTGAAAAATCACTTGTCTCTCAACAGTGATTACTCTTGGCCGAGCTCCAAAACTCTCAAATAAATAAAGCTCGGCCACCTCACGCTCTACAAAGCGTGCAATTTCAACCCTTTTTACACTGTTTTCTTATCAAATGTCGCGTCGTTTTCTGATTCATAGCAAAAGCTATGGAAATTGCGCTATTAAAAACTAAAATTGTACAGATATTTTAAAGAAACAAAAGAGTGTTAAGCAATTAAAAATAGTTGAAATGTTGTTTTTTTTTATTTTATTTTTTCTTAATTTACTGGTACAAATATTACAGAGTACAGTAATAATATAATAATGTTATATAGGGTTCCAATATTTAAAAATGCCTACTTATTAAGTTTTGGTCACCCTAAAACCTTACATTCATGTTTGTATTTACATTCCACAGTATCGTTCTTCTTATATTTAAATATAAGCTAACCTCGGAGTGTTAAACAAATGCATAATTATGATATAGTGCACGACAGAGGCAGGTCCGTAGAAAATTAAAGCAAAAATTTACATAAATTCATCGTCTAACTTGGTTGAACTTTGATATAATATAATGTGATGCTCAGTTCTACATTGTCTCCTGCATGTAGCAGGGTAAGCAGAGGGAGCCTAGTGTTAAGACACTTCGTTCCCCGCTTTCCACAAAATTCTAGAGGATTTCTTCAATTGTAACAAAAAAACCGGAAAAGTACGAGTCGGTCTCGCCCACCGATAGTTCCGTACAAAAATTGGGCGTCACTAGCTTTTTTTGAAGTTCAAGCTTAGCTTCGCCATAGCCCTCTCATCTGATATCTCACTTGAACTAGCTGCTTTAGTACAATTTTTTTATTAATACCCCTTTTAAAGGCTATTATTTTTTAGAATTTAACCATAAAATATAGTTTGAAAATATAGTTTTTCTTGAATTAGTACTACATATAGATGCTAGCTGCCAAATTTAATAATCCTTGCTTAACCGGAAGTACGCTATTAAGTTTGATTCCCTTTATAGTGTCGAAATACGCGTTTTTTGACATAAGCGGTCATATCTTTTTTTAAGTAAATGTAGAAATACGTTTTTTTAGGAAATTTGATTTGATTGAAAGATTTTATAATATTGTTTGAATTTCAAATCTATATCGCCAAGCGTTCCTTAGATATGGACTCTTGACAGATATACAGACAGACAGACGGATAGACGGACAACAATGTTATCTTATAAGGGTTACGTTTTTCCTTAAAAGGTACGGAATTCTAAGAACAAAACAAATCAAATTATCAAGGAATTTAAATATCTATTTTCCAATTACAATATTTTATATTTTCGCAGGTTCAGTATGTGAAGGACAATGTTGCGGGAGGGGTCGGGAGGTGCATTTACGTAATGTACTTCGCAGAACCGCAGCAGAACGTGTGGCGACCGTGACGAGACCCATCACGGAACTCCTGTTGGCCACCAAAAGGATACTACAAGGTATTGTTCTTTTTATAAAGCAATTATTGATATCTACTAAATACTAAATTAAAATAAGTTAAATGTATCAACGTCACGCTGAATTCCGCATATAGCAGAGTAGACAGAGAGAACTTAGTGTTAAGACACTCTACGAAACTCTTTTTTTGGCGAATTCTTGCGTGTTGAGTGGCGGAACTCATCGCCACGTTTTGCCTCGACACCAGTGCGGAGAAATTATTATCATTTTTTAGGGAATCGAACCCACCACCTATCACGTTTACAGTCACACGCATATTCCCCTGCTCTATGACTGAAATTCAAAATTGTAAATATTAGAAGTTTGTAGAAAATAGAACTATTATAATTAAACGTGAACGTAAATGATTCAATAGAGGTAAAGGCTATTTTAGTACATACGGAAAAACAATTATGTAAATATGAATAAGTATATAAAAAATGACATATTTCAGTGTTAAATAAATAATGTCACACATAGGTCCGTATTTATAAATCGTTCTCAAATCTAAGATCGATCTTGAGATCCCGTTTTTATTCATAAATATGTAACTTATAATCTGAGAGTCGAGAGCCGTTTATTAATTGTCCCTATTTATAAGCTGACATTCTTATATTATGATAAATTGAGCTATTCCAAAGCTCCCACTTTATTTATCTAAATAAAAACAGAGTAAAAAAAAAAGATCCCATATGAACGAATTAAATCCAGAAATTCTATTTTAATAGCCAAGTAGACTTCGAAAAAGTAAGTTGATTCTCTACATTTGAGAGAAATAATATAAAAAAAGGATATAAATATTAAAGAAATCAATATCTACATACTTGTAGTTAATCCTTTATTCCTAAACATTTCACAAAACACACCACTAAGAACCAGAACTTTTTGATGTAGATAACTATATTCAATTAGGTTTAATTAAAAATTTTACTCAGCTTCACGCTGTATCCCGTACACTGTAGGGTAGGCAGAGTGAACCTAGTGTTAAGACACTCCGTTCCCTACTTTCTGCCGAATTCTGAAAGCATTGCGTATTGAGTGGCAGAACTCAACGCCGCGCTTGTCCTCGACACCAGAGCGAAGAAATGGAAATATAATTTTAAGTAAATATTTCATCTCTTCGAGTGGGGATCGAATCCACAACAAGTCGGTTTTACAGTCACACTTCGTGCCTCACAAAATGGCCTTAAAAATTTTAATATATTGATATAAAATTGCAAATTTAGTTTTTTGTATCAAATTAAATTACACCCGGTAGTAGTAGTATAAAACGAAGTCTTAATTAATTGCATAATATTCAGGTAGTTTTTGTTTTTAATTGCGATTAAATATATGAATAAGTATTGAACTATCACAGTCTGAGGTGAACGACATTATATAACGATGCGTCATTGCTAGAAGTGGGAAAAATATATATATTTCGCGTTTATAAAGAAACATTAATAATATCTTGTGTTGCGATGTGTTTTTAATAATAATTTTTATTGATAAAAATAAATAATTAGCCTCACGTTGTATGTCGCTTATAGCAAGGTAGGCAAACGGTTCTCCATTATACGCCCCATTTTTGAGACATTACGTATGACGGACCTCAACGCCGCGCTTTGGCTTGCTACCAGAGCGCGAAAAGGAAAACGGAGTACTAAGATACTCCGTTCTCTACGTTCTCTTTGTCTAACCAACTATACGCGAGTTTCAAGTTATATTTGAACCCACAACCATTAATTAGTCAGAAATAAAATAGAGACGTCCCGGTACAGTAAATTTTCATAATAATTTGGAAACTTATTAAGTTTTTTGGTTGAATAAATATCAAGAACCTAGAAAACAATTTGTTTTGAACAACTCTAGAGTTGTTTTGTAACTTAAGAACGGTTTTGCGGTTGTAACAAACCTCATTACGTAAACAATGTATATTTAAATTCATTCTACATACGAAATGTTTTTGTTAAGCTGTACTACCCTTGCAATTTACTTAACTTCCTTGGTTTTGGCGATACATTCTGTTAAATCAGCTTCCCGCTGTATCCCGCACACAGAAGGATAGGCAGAGGGAATCTAGTGTTAAGACACTCCGTTCCCCACTTTCTGCCGAATTCTGGAAGCATTGCGTGTTGAGTGGGAGAACTCAACGCCGCGTTTAACCTCGACACCAGAGCGAAGAAATGGAAATATAAATTTAAGTAAATATTTCATCTCCTCGAGTGGGGATCGAACCCACAACCAGTCGGTTTTA
>JAAIXJ010001126.1:1896805-1918472 GCA_013403705.1 Heliconius hermathena | reverse complement strand
GTGTGACTGTAAAACCGACTGGTTGTGGGTTCGATCCCCACTCGAGGAGATGAAATATTTACTTAAATTTATATTTCCATTTCTTCGCTCTGGTGTCGAGGTTAAGCGCAGCGTAGAGTTTTGCCACTCAACACGCAATGCCTTCAGAATTTGGCAGAAAGTGGGGAACGGAGTGTCTTAACACTAGGTTCCCTCTGCCTCCACTGCTGTGTGCGGGATACAGCGTGAAGCTGAATTTTATATATTTTAGTTTAAAATTAACACAAATCCTAAAAAACAATAAACAATTTTTCGATATATCCATTCCATTAGATTATAGACGATTTGTTTTTGAATAACGACCGATCGCTGCAGTAAACAATCACCAAATGTTTCGGATCAGACCAACCCTCAGAACGTATCACTTCTGAATCCATAAAAATCACATAGAACTTTGACACTTGTGTATATGTGCTACTGTGTTTAGTTTGGCGTGTAATATTTCAATATAAAACAATAAACTTATGGGGGAAGTATGAACAATAAATACTTGGGTTGGGATGGACAACGACTCTTGTTTATCAAACACTCAAGCGTCGACAAATTGGGCACTGTAGTGTCACCGGTGGTAGGAACCACTGTCAATATTGGTCCACGGGGGTTATGTGTGCCTATAATTATTTTGCTCGAACACACATCGTTCTTTAGGAGCAAATAATTATATAAACATGATCGGAAGTTGGTTGCTTCAAGTAATGGATGTGAATTTATGTTATGAATCAATAGAACCTATAATCTTTTGTTGAGTTCCCAATTTGCGTGAAAATATAATATTAAGACACTCCGTTCTCCACTTTCCGCCGAAATCTGAAGGCATATACATATTAAAAGAGTAAAATCTCCATTTCCTATAGATATCATGTGTAGGCACACGGAAAACGCAAATGAATTAGCATAAATGAAATTTATAGCCGCCTTATTGAATATTGGAGCACACGAAAAACCCAAACCTATAACAAATCAATTTTATTTACAAAATCTTTATATTCCATAAAATTTAATGAGTACAGACAGCTATTAACTTCCCAAATACTTGGCCAAGTGTCGTTATGCATCAAATGTTTATACTATTGTTTGCTCTACTGTTTTACAGTCAGTTTTATGATATAGATTAATTTAGTGAATACGATATGAGGAGTCGTAAAATGTGGTTCCCATTGTAAAAGTCCAAAATAATATGCTTTCGTAATATATATTCTTATAGTTTGATAACTAGTATTATATTGTTATGAGTCTTGAAGGTTATAAGTAGAAATATGTATTTCTGTTATAGTTCAGTCATAGCACAAGCGTGTGACTGTAAATGCGACAGGTTGTGGGTTCGATTCCGATTTGAGAAAATGAAATATTTAATATTTTCAAAGTCGAGTCAAATTGTGACTGACACTCAATCCACAATGCCTTTAGAATTTGGCAGAAAATGGGAAACGGAATAGGGTCTTTATGGGAATGGATTGTCTTAACTTTTCTCTCTGACTACCCCGCTAGGGATAAGCTAGTAGTAGAAGTAGAGTGTCTTAACACTGGGTTCTCAAGCTCTCTCTGCCTCCCATATCATGTGCGAGACACAGCGTAAAGCTAAAAAAAAACATAGAAACCTTGAACGTCATTGACCGATCAATAGATTTTTTTAGTTTATTTTATTTAGTTATGTATTAACAGAAAAGCAGTAAAATTTACAATAAGAGATCGCTTAACTAAATTGTAATTTAACTAGGGATCAGTATCAACTTGATTATCTACTTTATGCATAAACGAGAAATCCAGTATAAATATGGTTAAAATATAAAATAATATGGTTATATTTGAATTATATTTTTTTCCCTAAAGCAACATCTAAATTCTCTTCTCTTCTCCATTTTAGAATATCCACGTACAATAATAGTGGTGCAAAAATGTAATTTTATCAAAATTGACGATTTATTACTAATACTGTTTACTACATACAATTTATACAATCATATTTATACTCTATCAATAACTTGTATAGTTATTTTGCTTATCTTCCAATATATTTTACATAACAACATTAAAGCAAATTGTTTTAGAGATATGAGTATATATTTGAATTAATTAAACTATTGTTGTTGTTGTAGTAAACATTTATCAACAATGGCCGACTCCTAAACTATGTACAAAACATAAAATCAAATAAATCAGCTTCATGCTGTATCCCCCATACAGCAAGGTAGGTAGAGGGAACCTAGTGTTAAGACACTTCGCTCCCCACTGACCGTCGATTTTTCCGAGCCATTGCGTGTTGAGTGGCGGAACTCAACGCCGGGCTTTTGCCTTGGTGCTAGATCGAAGAAATGAAAATAATTAATTTTCCCTTGAGTGGAGATCGAACCTACAACCGTCGCGTTACAGGCACACTTTTACACCCTTGCGCCACGATGACCTAATTTTTACAAAACATACATTGCACTTATTATATTAATAATATGGTTATTTAAACAGACTTTAAACTTAGTTATTTATACGTTTTTATGAATTTCCAAGTATTATTTATAATAATTATAGTGCTCGAGTAAAAGGTAAAGCAAGTATTTCTTTCCTTTGCGGGCATCGATAAAGAAATGAAATGTATAGCGAAACAACTTTAGCGAGTGCAATGACCTTTATAATGAGCAGGTTTAGAACAATGTGCCCACCCTCTGTTTTAGTAAAGGGAAGTACTACAAGTGTAGTGGTAGGGTCCTTTGTCCTTAACATTACTAGTCCTATTGCGCGGGAACCTATTAATCATTTCGATACGATAATTAATGATAAAGTTATATGAACGATGTATTGTTTGTCGGTATGTAATTAGCTTTAAAGCGACACAATTTAACGTAAACTCATTGATATTTCCAAATATTGAACATAAATATACAAACAAAGTAAATTATGTAAATAAGGTCATCGTGGCTCAGTGGCACAGAGTCTGACAGGAGAGGTGGTTGTGGATTAGGATTCTACTCGGTGGAATAAATTAGTTAAGTCTCTAAAGTCTCTAAAATTGGGAGTAACGTGAGGAACGGATTATCTTTATACCTAGCCTCCCTTTGCCTACTCTACTATGGGCGGGATACAGCGTGACGCTAATAGACCAAAAGTGAGTGATACACAGTAAAATAGAATATTATATGTATGTACCGTTACATAACAATATGTTACAAATTTAAATACGAAATTGATTATCACTAGACAATTTCAAACACGCGTTGGTTATTCAGAGGTAACCTGCAATGTAAAACCAATAAAGGTTTCAGCTTCACGCTGTATCCCGCGTTCAGGAGGATATCTAGAGGAAACCCTGTGTTAAGACACTTTCCACCGAATTTTGCGTGATTTTTGCCTTGACCAGTGCGAAGAAATGAAAATATTAATAAATAATAATTCATTTCCACGAGTGGGAATCGAACCCACGACCGTGACGTTACCAGTAAAGCTTCTATACTAATAAAAGTTTAACAATAATAAATATAGCACGTGAGTCGTTCTAAAGTTTGCAAAATAAAGCTTATTAACATGTTATGGAGAGGTTAAGCCTATTGTGTTCACGGGGCCGCGACAGCGACCGCCATGATCGTCCCTCATTAAATCATAAGAGTAATATCGCCTATACTCACAGCCATGCTTCAATTATATTGGAGTCCCTACCGAGAATAATTTTTTTTTCAGCTTCATGCTGTATTCCGCACACAGCAGGGTAGTCAGAGGGAACCTAGTTTTAAGACACTCTGTTCAACACTTTCTGCCGAATTCTGGAAGCATTGAGTGTTGAATGGCAGAACTCAACGCCGCGTTTTGCCTCGATACCAGAGCAAAGAAATGAAAATAACAAATATTTCATTTCCCCAAGTGGGAATCGAACCCCCACGCCCCACGACTAGCCTCTATAGCGTTGAGTTCCGCAACTCAACATGAAATGCCTCTAAAATTTGATGGAAAATGGGGAACGGAGTGTCCTAATACAAGCTATACCTAACCTGCTGTGTGCCCTGTATCCCAGCGTGACGCAAAAAAAAAATATATATTTTGGTGGCACTAAATGGCGAGTATTGATTTTTCTTAAAGAAATCTATAGCGTTTCACGTTTATTTTTCATAAAAATAAGTATATTGTTTTATTAATATAGTTAGTTATTAAAAAAAAAGCAAATACCATTTTTGCGTGATCATAACAAAGATCCCCAAAAGGTTACCAAAGGGATATTCTAATCCAGCCACAACGACTTAATATCAGGCGACCTTTTCGCTCTTTACGAGATACACAGCAGTTTATGAAAAACGACATATAATTTTTTCCATTTAAACCCACATTTAAACTCATTTATTTGTTGACAGCATATGTAAAGAAATAAATATTATGTTTGTAAATTTATGTTACATTTGCAAATTATCATTTTAAATGTCTTTTGTGAAAGACTTATATTATTTTTAATATATTTTCAACAAGGCGCCTGTCGTGGCACGGGGGAAAACTGTGCTGTGCGCGCCAGATTTTAGATTCGATTCCCACTCGAGGAAATGAAATATTTAATATTTTCATCGCTCTGGTAACGCTCTGAAAACACTGACATTGAGTTCAGCCACTCAACACGCAATTTCTCCAGAATTCGGCTGAAACTGGAAACGGAAGTGTCGTAGTGGTAACATTAGGTTTCCAAGTTCCCTCTGCTTACCCTACTGTGTGTGGGATAGAACGTAAGGTTAGAAAAAAAACAACATAATCCGTAAAAATAGTATAAAGAACAAAAGAAAGATCATTGCGCTTAATTGGTTAGTAGGGAAGCTCGAGCAATGTTTTATACTTTGTGCGCGGTTTAACTCCAGTTACGTATAATTTTTTAAGCAAAATTTACAATACATAATTAATTGTCTATCAACAAAAAGTCGTTACAAAATAAACCCGGACAAGCGCGAGTCGGGCTCGCCCACCTGAAATTCCAACTTAGCTTAGCCAGAGCCTGTCATCTGATTTTCACTTCGACTAGCGGCTTTTACACCAAATTTAGCCAGCCCCCCCAGCACAGCAGCGAATAACGTTATAATTTTTTAGAATTTAACCACAAATGTATAGTTTTCAGATTTTTTCCTAAACTAGTACTACCTGTAGATGCTAGATGCGATATAAACGGTCATATACTTTTTGAGGAAATCAAGGAACCGCAGATCTGAGTATATCGCTTGAATTTCAACTCCTGAGATTCAACTTTCTGAGATAAAGGCTCCTGACAGACTGACAACAAAGTGATCATACGGTTCTTTTGTTTCCTTAAAAGATACGGAACAATAAAAACTACGTGTTTTTCAAAGTATTAATATCTCACGCTTGTCCGTTCGCATGAGTTACTTACTTTGGTTAATTATGTAATATGAATAATTAAAATATTCAAAGTAGTCAAGATTACAAATCTGAAGCTGAACGCTCTCATTTCTGAACACTCTCTGTAAACATTAACATTACTAATTACAACTCCGAATCTTCGTGAAATTGGAGCTAGATTTAATTAGTTCGTGTATATTTTTAACTTCTTTTAGTTTTAAAAATACTAATGAAAATTCCAAAAATATTGTAGTATTTTTCATAAGAAATATTCCATAATTTCGCCCGTTCTCTTTGTCCGTGACGTGTTACAACTTGCAATATTTTATAATCTTTGGACATTTACGTTTTAGTATCAAATATTCTTGTAATTGCTGTTCATCACGATACACAAAATTCTTTAACAACCAGAACTATAAATTTAATATTTTTGACAGAGTAATAGCACAACTCTATGTAAAATTAAGAACAGATTAGGTTATAAATAAAAAGAAAATATA
The DNA here is from genome assembly GCA_013403705.1 of Heliconius hermathena. Taxonomy (NCBI): domain Eukaryota; kingdom Metazoa; phylum Arthropoda; class Insecta; order Lepidoptera; family Nymphalidae; genus Heliconius; species Heliconius hermathena. The sequence goes on along the minus strand of JAAIXJ010001126.1, from coordinate 1,912,620 downwards.
CTTATAAAGGATTAGAAACGATCATTACTACATCATTTCAATATCTGGGGCACAAGTGTGTGACTATAAACGCGACTGGTTGAGGGTTCGATTTCCACTTGAAGAAATGAAATATTTATTATATTTAAATGTATATTTTCATTTTTTCGGTTTGGTGTTGAAGGAAAGCGCGGCGTTGAATTTGGCCACCACAATGCCTTCAGAATTCGGCACAAAGTGGGCAATGGAGTGTCTCAACACTAGGGTCACTCTTCTTACCCTGCCGGCTCCATGCGTGTTGCTGAAAAAAAAATTTATAAGTACATCAATATAATTGCTTACGACAAATTATATTAAACTTAATAAATAATCTTTGACATCAACCTTTATTTAGTAATATACATTAAGAACTTTACTCAATATCCAATTCATTAATAATAAAAACAATCTTAAACAATGTGAATTTCATATATTTTGAATTTATTCTAACATCATGTCTTGTTTTGTATCAGCCCTCTACATAACTATGTATGTACGTAGATCTCTCGAAGGGCGTCTGGAGGTCTTGAGTGAAAAGACGAATGACATTTATCGAGCTACCCGTCGTAAAATAAAATGCTAAAGATTTATTTTTGGAATATATATTTATTTTATCCACTTTTCTAATAAAAATGAAGAGCTCGTGGCGCAGGGGCATAAACGTGTGACTGTAACACAACGGTAGTAGATTCGATCCCCATTCGAGGAAATAAATGATTATTTATTAATATTTTCATTTCTTCGCTCTGGTACCAAGACAAAAAGCGCAGCGTTGAGTTCCGCCACTCAATATGCAATGCCTCGAAAATTCGGCGGAAGATGATGAACTGAGTGTTTTAACACTAGATTTCCTCTGCCTACCCTCCTATACGAGGGATACAGCTGGAAGTAACAAAAATCAATAAAATCTTTATATAGGTATATATGTATATAGGAATTTCAAGTATTCAGATCAAATCATCCATTCATTGTCTTATTGATTTCGAAATGATAGTAGTCGAATGTTGCAAGTTTAGTTTATAGACAATAAAATGATTATTGTTGTCTTTTTTGTTATATTTTTATCCAATAGTGATTTGTTGTAGTAATTTGTCCATATCTATAATCATACATATCTTAAATAATGAGGTCAGTCGTGGCGCAGCGACACAAAGTGTGACTGCAAAAACTGCGGTTAAGGGTTCGATCCCAACTCAATTAAATATTTATTTAAAATTAGATTTGCATTTCTTCGGTCTGGTGTTGAGTTCCGCCACTTAACACGCAATGCCCTCAGATTCCGGCTGAAAGTGGGGACTGGAGAATCGTAACACTATGTTCCCTCTGCCTACTCTGCTTTGTTGGAATACAGCGTGAAGCTGATTTGATTTTTTTGATTTAATTTATATCTTTAATTAATAATATACATTTAAAAATCTATCTAAACAAAGAATTTAAAATGAAGAGAAGGTATTTTTATTAAACTTTTTTTGTATTTCATATTATTTTCTCATTCTTAAGGTTCCGTTTTATATTATTAGTTAATTATGGTTCCTTTTTTAAATGAATGATCAAAGCCGTCAATACTTTAGAAAGCTGCAAAGCTTTATTGTCTAGCTGTGCAGGGCACAAAGTGTGACTATAAACGCGATAGGTTGTGGGTTCAATTCCCACTCGAGCAAATGAAATATTTAATATTTTCGTTTCTCTGGTGTCAAGGCAAGACGCGGCGTTAAGTTCCGCCACTCAAAACGCAATGCCTCCAGAATTCGACGGAAAACGTGGAAAAGATTGTCTCATTACTAGATTCGCTCTACTACTTTGTACGGGATACAATGTGAAGCTAAAAAAATCATAACAACAATATGTAACGGGATCGGCCCCCTAAAACACTTAAATTTAATTCGTTATTGAAACTGTTAACGGAATAAAAACATTTTTATTCCGTTAAAAGGAAGCAACACACACACACACATTAATCTTAAACATGCTTGTACTCGCTCCGGAGCAGTTTTGAATGCGTTCCCTCAAAGACCGTAACGGAGACGTAGACATCAAAGGCGTTCCACACCCTTCTAAATATTTTCAAATACCACTAGCTTCACGCAATCTTAATTTGCTTCGAATTAAAGCAAAGATAACACATAAGATAAGACAGTTTAATTAAATAGAACGAGCCGGTAGGGTTAATTAGGTAGGTTCCTATTCGTCGGTGGGCTGGGGCACCTCACTTTAAGGTACCTTTAAGTGTTTAGGATGAATTTATATCTTGACATGGGAATGTGGGGAGGCGTTGATCCCTTTGGCTCGCTCCTGCATTCCAACAAGATAACGCAGTGGAGCCAAGCACCAGGTGTCGTATAATCAAATACCAAAGAGATGTTTCCTAACGACTATTTACACAGGCTTGTTTAATACCACAGTTTTGTACAAACAGCCCCAGTTTCTAGTTTGTGTTAGTGTTTATTACTGCGGCAGCGTACTGGCGCCTATATTTAATGAGATAATTATAATATATTTAGTTAGTTCGTTCATACTGTTATAGTCAGAATTCAAATTAAATACCTGACAATACACACACACACACGCACATATGACAATAGAATCTTTGATAAAGCTTTGATCTGGATCAATCATGAGCTTTATTGTAAAGTTATTTTTACTTATTCCTTATATAATAGGTACTTAAGTATATAATACAAATAATATTTATAATAAACTATATGTATTTTGTCCACAGAGCACCTAACAGGATTGTCCTATCAGTCACAGAACAAGACGGCAGTCCTATTTTCACAATTATATAAAAGTCACGCAACTAGAACGCACGTGCCACTCGGCGCTCTCTACGATGACATTCGATTTATCCTCAAGCCAAATACGGAGGGAGATGACACTAATATGGACTACTTAGGACCACCACCTAAGGACATGGCTTTAAGCACAAAGAAATTCTTTCGGGAGGTATTCCCGGTAGCTTACCAAAACGTGCTCAGGCTGGATACAAAGCAATTCGTTCCAGAGTATGAAGCGTGCTTGAAAGACGCATACGATGCCGTCCAGCCTTTTGGAGATGTTCCACAACAGGTAAATTTACAGTGCCTAATCTTGTCTATGTTAATACAATTTCTTTATTTTTTTTGTCGCCCACTCTTTTTTGTATTGAACTATCAATACAATAATTTTATCGAAAATTAAATTTAAAGGCAATAGCGTGTTATGTATATGTAGGTATCGTTAAATCTAAAAAACATATTGTTATTATAATAAAATTTTAAATAAATAAAACAACAAAATCATTGTTAAAACCGAGTGGTCTGTCCAAACAGCTGGGAGCCTCACTGTCACGGTCGCTGGAAGCGGCCCGAGCGCTGTTGCAAGTGCTAGTAGTGGGCGCGAGCGCTCTTGCTGCGAGTGAGAAAGTGCTCTCCACTATGAACGAAGAGTGCTCCAACAAATTGCTCCACATGGGTGGCTGTTCCCGATGCAAGGGACACGACGTCAGTCCATGTCGGAATTACTGCCTGAATGTGGCTAGGGGGTGAGTTGTCTTGTTTGTAATGGCTTTTGTCCTTTGAAGATCGAGGACTGGTGGAGAGGTAAATTGTATTAGGTTGGAGGTATGTCCTTTTAGAGTTTGATGCTTCAGTTATATGTTATATGTGTTCAAATAACTCGAAGTTCTTAACAGGAAAAAAATTAAAAAATTCTAAATAGATAAAGTTTTCTGAGATTTCCAAATATAAATATATAATACCGTTATCTAAGCCTATTAAGAAATATTTCTTGGAACAAATATATAAAGCTAAAACTTCTATATTCTGCGCCACCGTGCTTAGTTTCATATTAAGTTAATAAAAATACCTAATCTAGTCTATCATTTAGCTGATCTAATTTCTCTCTCAATACAATTAATTACTTTATAAAAACAATTAAATAAAATCCTTGTCAAACGCAAAGGGCCTAAGAATAAAAAATATATTTTTATTGTTGTAGTTCTACGGTTTGAAGCAATAACGGTAGAAAGGTCCCCTTGAGTCTCGATGAGGTGTGCTCGACTCGAATTATATAAAAGAACTATTTTCAAGGGTTGATACAAAGCTATTCAAAATACTGTCGTTGAGAGCATACGGGGATTACTCATTATTAAGGGAAGGGTTGATTATATTATATGTATATATGTAGGACGCAATACTCGATCGTTGCATGTAAATTATAATATATTTAGATATAACAATAATATATATAGGCGCAGGGGCACAGAGTGTAACTGTAAAGGCAGGAAATTGTTGTGGGTTCGATTACCACTCGGAGGAATTTGAAATATCTATTGAAATTTATATTTTCATTTCTTCGCTCTGGTGTCAAGGTAAAGTGCGGCGTTGAGTTCCGCCACTCAACTCGCCTCCAGAATTCGGTGGAAAGTGGGAAACAGAATGTCTTAACATTAGGTTCCCTCTGCCTGCCCTGCTGTATACTTTTTGATTTAATTTATTTTTTTATACAGTCGTATTAAGTAGAGTACGTCTACTTACATACACGTGTAAAAATAAATAAATTTACTTATTTATTTCATTCAGCCAATTTTCCAAGTTGTTTTAGGAATTTACATGTTTAGTTTATAATTAAGCCATCCAATCTCTTGTTAGTGGTAAACAACTTCGTTCTACTTTCCGTAGACAATAATAATAAATTTTAATATTTTATACCACCAAAGTTTTAAAAGGAACATTTATTAAGCTGAAAGTTATGTAGAAAATTACAAGCGAAAAAGTCTAAAGTACCTCCTTAGTGGCTATATGAGAAAAGAAAGAAAGGAATTTTTGTTTACAAAATCTATGTGCTTAAATCATGATTAAGTTTAACTTTTCACATCTAACAGACTTACCTATCTTCTATGATACTAACTCTTATCACATTACCCATATTGGGAATGAACCCAAGTTCCTCGCGTCACTAAACAACCACTAGATCTCTCAAATAGATATATAATTTATTTTAATATGTTAAAAATCATATGATAATGAATTTGTTATACTTACGCATTTTTATTCTTAAACTGTTGAACTAAAATATTGCGGTTTAAAATTTAATTTAATTAAATCAGTTTCACGCTGTATCCCACACACAGCAGGGTAGGCAGAGGGAACCTAGTATTAAATTTAAAACACTTCATTCCCCACTTTCCACCGAATTTTTTGAGGCATTGCGTGTTGAGTGGCGGAACTCAACGCCGGGATTTTGCCTTGGTGCCGGAATGAAGAAAATAAAATATTAATAAATAATAATTCATTCCATCGAATGACGATCGAACCCACAACCATGGCGTTACAGTCATATAGAGGCACCAGGCCTCTGCATCACGACGGCCTCTGAGTTGCTTCTTAAAATAGAAATTAAAATTTTTATACTTAAATTGTTACAAAATACGCTAGGAAATAGTTTAAGGCATGAATAAGTACCTTATTTAATGTCGAGTAAAGCGTTGAATTTATGCACCAGTTTTTAGAGCAGCCACATTAATCTCGTGAAAGGAGCTACCTAGGGAACATATTATTTATACGGTTCATATAAAAAAATACGTAGTAAAAATAAATATATTTTATTGTAAGCATTCAAATACTAGATGAATCATTTATTGTAATACCTGTAGATACTTTTTTGTGTAGGTTTTGTTACATACTAGTGGCCCCCGTGTGGCTTCGCCCGCTTTTAGAACACATTTTTTCATTTTCTTATCTCAACTACTTTCGTGATTAAATAATATTATCAATTTAAAGACAATAAATTTAAATTTCATTCATTTTAATTGGATCACAAATAAAAAAGTTCTCGATATAAAGAGATGCATGCGACAATATTGCTACAAAATAAATGATTAAAATAAAACAAACACTAAATGTTAAATGAAGCGTGCCAGAATTCAATAGTGATAACTGCATTTAAATCAGTCAAGCCGTTTTTGAGATTAGCGGGAACAAACGCACAGACAAACAGACAAAAATGATTGTTTTGGGTTTTATTAAATTAATAAAAAAAAATTAAATTAAATTAGCTTCACGCTGTATCCCGCACACAGCAGGGTAAGCAGAGGGAACCTAGTGTTAAGACACTCCTTTCCCCACTTTCTGCCGAATTCTGGAGGCATTGCGTGTTGAGTGGCAGAACTCAACGCCGCGCTTAACCTCGACACCAGAGCGAAGAAATGGAAATATAAATTTAAGTAAATATTTCATCTCCTCGAGTGGGGATCGAACCCACAACCAGTCGGTTTTGCAGTCACACCTCGTGCCGCTGCGCCACGACCGGCCTCAAGACATAACACACATAAGACATAAATTAATAAAGACACCCCCATTACATTTTTCGTTTATATCTTCCATGTACAGACACCGACCCGTTACGATTTTGTTATATCTAAGTATATATGTTAATCAGTTTTTTTTTCGACAGGTGTATAGGTTCTTTAGTAGTAGAACTCGACGCTCCTTGGGCGGGTTACGTGGAGGGAGTCGAACGCCTCGCGAGAGCTGACGCCGATGCTGTATTGAGAGCTTTGGACGCCAAAGTCTCTGAGGCGATTATGCACGCGCTGGAAAACCACGTCATATTAGAGAAGAAGGTACGTAAAGGAATATAAAAGTTGTGATTTTTAAAATCAAATTGACTTCAGGCTGTATCCCGCATGTCGCAGGGAGGCATAGGGAACCTTCTTAACGCTTGACACATTCCTTTTTTCATTTTGCCACTGAATTCTGGAGGGATTGCGTGTTGAATGGCGGAACTCAACGCCGCGCTCTGCCTCGACATCAGATCAAAGAAATGAAAATATTAAATATTTCATTTCCTCGAGTGGAGATCGAACTCACAACCAGTCATATACTTGTGTCATTGCGTCACAATTGGCCTGGAAATTTTAATTCTTAGTTTTAAATTTTTTATACTAATTGGTAGTTAGTAATATGAAATATATTTCTTATAATATTCCAACAGACTAATTAATAATATTATTTAAAAGAAAAATCATGAATATTAAACTTTAGCGGTTATGAACTTTACCGATTCCAAGAAACAACTTGGACAAATTGATGTGAAGGAACTTTTTATTTCGTGAATGAATTAACGACATGAAACGTATATTTCTTTCGTGTACCTACAGAATTTTGCGACAATTACTTGTTAAATGATTGTTCTGGTAATTTTACCTAATTGTCTTTGAAACTTTTCTCGGTCTCGTTGAGACGCAAAACACGTTTGGAGTGTGCTCGGAGGCAGCTTGGATCTTGAAACAAGACGAAACTTTTAATTTATGCAGCACTCCGTACATACATTTGCGAATGCCCAACATGATGCCAACCAAGTGTTACATAACACATTTTCCTTATAACGGTTTTATAATATAGTATTTAATGTCTTATTTGGATGTGATTATGAGATTTTAGTTTTTTTTTAATTGCTATATAACTGGGACTACGCTGTTTAAAGATAGAGATAGTAGAGCCTAATAAGATTATTTTACTGTTAAAACCTAGAGTAATAACTTTATTGAAATGATAAGGCATATATAAAATAAATAATATATATCCAATATATTACCCTATTAGTATTAATTTATTGGTTGCATTATACCGAATCTATATTCCGAACTCGCACAGCGACTTGCTTAGTTTCCAGCCAAATTCATTTGCGGCCGTAAATTACGTTCAACAATGTAAAATAAACTTTTCGAACTTCAGAAATGTTTTGGCAAACGATTCGTACGTTCGTGTTGAACGAGATAATTTTCTGCACGATAATATATTTACTGTGTACACTATAATTTCACCTGATTTACCTTGCTACCGATTAGTAATCGGAGAGGCATATTTTACACGCTATTTTAGCATGAAATCCACAGCAGCATATGAGAGTTATGTCATATCTTGTTACATATAGTCATACTAACTTCACGCTTTATCCCTAGCGGAGTAGTCAGAGAGAACGGAGCGCCAAACACTACGGTCTCTACATACCTCTTTCGCCTCGTCAACTGTCATCAACCTCTTCATACATGTCCTCCGGGGGAGGTGTTTTTACGTGACCTTCCTCCAGTATCTATGATGTTGTGTTTTCGAAGGTCAACCGAGGTCTCCCTCTCTTACCGCTCACTTTTCCATCATAAATCTTTTTTGCTGTTCTTTCATCACTCATTCGTTCGACGTGCCCAAACCAGCTGAGCACGTTCTTCTTCATTTCATTTTCATCACTTGTTTTGTTTTCGATAAAGTTATCAAACCTTTCACACTGTACGTCGATGTAGAACTTGGCTGGACGCCACACAAGAGAAATCCACTGAACGGCACATTTCAATTATTTTACGGTTATCGCTTTAGCCACACTATACGGGGTGAGCTTAAATAATGTGCTTTAAATCTTACTTTGTTATGCAACTCTTTTGTATGTAACGATAAAGAAAACTACGGAATAAAAATAAAATAAAAATGCTATATTTAAACTTCAATGTGCGTAGTTTTATATGTATATGATTAATACGTCTGAATCCTCATCAAACTACCGCCATTAAGAAATCGTTGGCGGTAGTTTAATATAATAATTATGTCAACTGACAGACGAATGCCACCTCAGTCTACCCGTGACCACGGACTACTGCAAAGTGTTCGAAACGTCAGGTTTCCAAAATGTATAATCTTAAATATACGCGATTAATTCGGTTAAAATAGTTTCATTTAAAATGTGTAATAATCGTGAAAATCGAAGAACTTATTAAATAACCTTCAATTTTGACACGTACTTACTGTTCACAGCGGCATTTAACAATTACAATAATAAATAGCTTAGGTAACACACCATTTCAAGAGCTAGAGCAGTTCATCTGCCGTCGTAAAGTTTAGAATCTTTCTTTAGATTAAGTTTACGCGATGTTATGAGACCATAAAGAAGGTGGAATGGTCGTAGGCGAGGCAGGTCAGACGTGGGCGCGGGTCGACCGAGCCCGTACAGCGATATTCGAACAATTCGTTGTTATAAAGCATAATCCCACTATATTCATGTTTGATCGTCTTGTGCAATGTACCCTACCTAATTTCTATTCGCGTCGTCTATATATTTGACCTTTGCTAATCTTCCGTATTTTACTAATAGAGAGAGGAAAAACGAAATAGAAGTGGGTTGTAACTTATATAATTATAATTATTAACTAAAAAGAAATTTACAAATATCGTAATTACTTAGACACATTTAAAGTATTCCAATCTTGTGTAATTTAATAGCTTTCAAAAATACTGTCATTATATAAAAAAAAAATTATAATGCCCTCGTAAAATCTTGAACATAAGTGACCTTAGGTAATATTGTTAGAAATAATATCGATGAAATCTCAGCCGTTCCAGTCTAGAATAGAGTTCGACATATTTAAATTCATATTCCATTCATATTATAAAACATACATGATACTTATGTATATTTTATAAATATACTTTGACGTCTCCAGTTGCTCGTTTACTGCTATTATACTATTTAGATTATTATAAAAGGAAGTGTCTGTCTGGATGTGAGTACAATTCTCATTAAATATCATTGTAAAATACTTATTTTACCACTTAAACTAAACATAATATTAATTTCTTACAAATTAGGATTTATATTCGAAATCATTTACAATCGTGGGGTAGCGGCACAAAGTGTGACTGTAAAACCAATTGGTTGTGGGTTCGATTCCCACTCGAGGAGATGATATATTTACTTAAATTTATATTTCCATTTCTTCGCTCTGGTGTCGAGGCAAAGCGCGGCGTTGAGTTCTGCCACACAACACGCAATGCCTCCAGAATTCGGCAGAAAATGGGGAACGGAGTATCTTAACACTAGGTTCCCCCTGCCTACCCTGCGGTATGCGGGATAGAGCGTGAAGCTAATAAATAATAATAAAAACAATTACAATACAATTTGTTTTGTTACTTTATCGTATTCCCGCTACATTCATATTTGTTTATTGTAGCCAATATTTAAAATAATGTTGTTATATTGTGTTTATATTACAATGAAAACCGTTATTTTAACTTTCTAATGCTAAAATTTTAAAGAAAATATATTACAGTCCGATTTTATTATAGCGTACTCGCAGTATATCATTCCGGCACAAGTTTGTCCTTCAAATTCTACATGTATATAAAATCAGTTTCACACTGTATCCCGCGCACATCAATCAGGGTAGGCAGATGGAACCTAGTGTTAAGACACTCCGTTCCCCACTTTTCCTAATTTTGGAGGCATTGCGTGTTGAGTGGCGGAACTCAACGCCTCGCTTTGTCTCGATACGAGAACAAAAATAAAAATATAAATTTAAATAAATATTTCATTTCCCCGGGCGGGGATCGAAGCCACAACCAATCACGTTTGCAATCAAACTTTGTGCCCTTGCACCACGACTCTCTTAAAAGTAAATATATGAAGGTACAACTAATGAACAACACCAACTGTGCAAAGATTCGGGTAACAAACAGCAAAACAATAGAGTCGTATTAGCGTTGGAGCAGACAAAACACAGACATCCGTTGACTCACCTCACGTAACAATGATTATGTCACTCAGTCACCAAGGACACTAATTCCGGGATGCCATTCGTCATAATTTATGATTCCGGTGTACAACGCCGGAAGTGTTTAAATCTACTTCGTTTTGACACGAATCGGTTGGAATAGATACTCTAAATATTCAATTTACATAATAAAAGATTCGTTAACCATAACATTAGAGGTACTTTATTTTTTATTACTAATTTAAACTAGATATTTATTATGTATTCGTCTATAAAGTAAAACTATAAATTTGTAGATTGATATTCCAGTGGCAGTAAACATAAATTTGCTGTTAAATTATTATGAAGTTGTTATTAATATTATTACATATGTATTACGGAGCTAAATGTTATATTTACATTTTAGGACATTTAAATTATGTTCATTATAGAAACTGTACAGTTATAACTATATAGACACTGAAATGTAATGCAAATTCGAATATTTTAAAATAATTTTAACTTTGTAAACAAATAAAACTACATTTACTAAACAGCTTAAAAAAAGTAAAAAATTACAATATTAAAGTGAATAAACACATGAGGAACTTTTAGCGGAAATACACAAAAATAAAACTCTTAATTCTTTCTTAATTAAAATAAAATACTCACAAGTAGCTTGCTAGGTTCTGTTAAGTTTATAATAACCCAATGGAACTTTAAACTAGCTATAAATACCTATTTGAAAGAAATTTATTCCACAAATATATAGGTATATGAGAGAGATTTATTCCACAAAGCAGTTTTACGAGGTCGGTAAAGGCTTTTATTATAAAAGGCTCGAAGTCGCTCGGTGAAATGTTGACTTTCAATTTTCATGGTAATAGCATTGGTTCTGGTTCCAATCCCTGGGGATTCAGTTGTTTCCATTTTACTCTGGATTTATTTTAAAGTTTTGCGGCGTTATTCTATTTCGATTAAGGGTATGGTAAGGGTGTTTTTAATATAAAAGAAAAATATTTATTTAAATTAGTTTTATCAAAAAGCTTCTTCTATCATTAGCCCGTCGTGGCGCAGGGGCACAAGGTTATGACTGTAGCGAGGTTTGAGAATTCGATCTCCACTCGAAGGAATAATTATTTTAATTTCTTCGCTATGCACGTCTAGGTCGGATGGAAACAGGAAGTAGGCAAAATCGAAAGCGAAGATAAGAAGGGAAATGAGGATTATTGAGTATGTTAAAAGTATAGAAAGAATATGTTAAGTTGAGCACAAAAATGGGAGACATGATCGTACTTACGCAAATCAAAAATGAAACGAATTGCTATATTTTGTAGATGCTGTAACTTATTAAGTAGGTCCTTAGTTACATCCACATAGCATACATCAGCGTAGTCAATAATGAGCAAGATTAGAGCAATAATGAGATTGTACAAGCATAAATGGTTTGGAAGGAAAAAAATTGGAGGCGACAAAATTGGACTATTTTAATTACAACAAGATTACAATCCATAAATTAATATTGTATATCAGGTCATAAGATTTTATAGTCAATAAATGCTAAAGTTATCAAGATATAATTAATCCCAACACTCGTTGACTTCATTTTGGATAAATACGCATAATTTACGTAACAAATAAAAACCCGCGCCGACGGTTTCCAAGAGGCGCGGGTTCAAATTCCGCTACGTTCAAATTTTTATGTTTTCTAAAAAACATAAATAAAAATAGATAAAAACAAATTAGCTTCACGGTGTATCTCGCACACAGCAGAGAAAGCAAAAGAAACCTACTGTAAAACACTCCGTTGCCTATTTTCCGCCGAATTTTTCGAGACATTGCGTGTTGAGTAGCGGAACTTAACGCCGTGCCGTGCTTTTGCCTTGGTGCTAGGGCGAACAAATGAAATTAATAATAAATAATAATCAATTCTCCAAAGTGGAGTTTGAACCAACAACTGTGTTACAGTCACACCCCTGTGCCGATGCGCCACTACGGCCTCAATCAATTTACGTAACAGTATAAATATAATGAATAATATATAGTTATATTAACAAGTCATTGACATTGGATATGCGGCTACGAGCCACGATGGGTCAGGTTGTAGCGCCGGCGCCCGCCCACGTCTGCTTTCTCTAACGCCGCGTAGAAATATGTATTTTGCGCCATACTTGAGTTTTATTGTTGCTTCTTTGCGCTATTTTAATGACGTTTGAACGTACTTTTTACTATTTTTTTGTACAGAATTTTATATTTATACTAGAGACCCAAACAAGACTTTGTTCAGTAAGTTTACTTTACTTTTATCGGTTGAGTAATTTTGGCGTGAAGGCGTAACAAACAAACTTACATTCACATCTATAATATTAGTATGATGACCAAATATTTCATGTTACAGTTTTGGTAAATATTATTATAAAAGTAATTTGTATTTCTGACCATTGTAAGTTGCTTGTTATCTTTAGTTTATTCTCCAGTTCAAGTGTCTATATAATACAAAAAAAATATGTTCTCAAAGCTAGCTTTAAATCGAGTGTTAAATAGAATATTAATAACAAATTTACTCCACTTTAAAACGATAAAAGAGAAAATAACAGTGCAATAAACTTTTACAATAAGTTCGTCGTTTGGGTCATGACATGCGTAGGCGCAGTTCTAGACGAAACCGGCACGCAATTTATTAAAGTACCGACAGATCACCTTTATTTATTGACCTCTGATAGTGGTTATGGTAAATTCTACCCACAACTACTGGAGTTATATTGACAGGTTTCTTTTATTTCTATAACTCAGATCAAAGGTGAAAGTTAATAGAAATACTCATTTATTAACAGCGTGACATCTTTAATAGGAATGGCTTGAATCAATTGGCGTAAGTAATTGATGTTTAAACCTGTTTCTTTATATATATACTTCTTCTTTGCTCTGATATATTCATAATTTTTTGATGTTCAGATAAATTCAAGTATCTATTACGAATGGCGTCTAATATTTGTTATTAAAGAAGTCTACCAGGTCGGTTTTCAGGAGGCGCGGGTTGCAGTCCCGCTATGTTCAAATTTTTATACGTTTTCTAAATAAGTATTTTTCTTTCCTAAGTGTGGAATAACACTTTAAAAAATGTTAAAAATATTGAAGAAGTCTGCTTATTTACCTTAATATAACTTCTTAAGATTGAAAAGTCATAAAAAAACTATACAATATAATAAAAATTTTACTGATATGAAGTGTCGTGACATGATGACATATGAGACAAATTATTATTAGGGTTTTTCTAATATTTGTTTGTGTGTTTGTGCCCGATTTAATTACAGTTTGCACTATTGTATTTTGGTAAACTTTTATTAAAATTTAGCTTTGTTTTACTTCAATTGGTTCATAAATAAAAAAGTTAGATCACTTTCAAGCGGATGAAGTCGCGAGCGGGTCTATAGTAAATAAATAAATGTATAGATAAAAAAATGTGAATACTATTCATTCATTGTTCAAATTGAAGCCGCCAAGAGTATGACTGTAATGGTAACGCAACGGTCGTAGGTTCAATGCCAACTTGAGGGAATGAATTATTATTTAATTATATTTTTCAATTCTTCGCTCTCGAAAAATTCGGCGGAGAGTGGGGAACGGGGTGTTATAACACTAGGTTCCTTTTGTATGCGGTGTACAGCGTGAAGTCGATTTTTGATCATTGTAAAATTGTCTTATATATTTCCTATCCCGATATTAATAATAATCGAGTCGACCCACAAAATCCGGGCAAACATTAATTGATATCGTATTAAATACCGCTAATATTATGAATCACGATTAAACCCATAATATATTCGATATTACAGAGGATGCAGGCTTATGCCAGTATTAGCCCGTAGCCGTGATAAATTGAGCTAGGAAACGGATAAGCCGATCAGCCGTCACCACACCTCGTTATTTACTGTTAGCTATTTTAAATTCCATATTATTTGTAATGCTAAACGCGTAAGACGCAAAAAGTGAGGAAATAGTTATTAAAAAAAAATGAAAATTTAAAATTTAAATAAATAAAATTTAAATGAATATTTAATCGCTGGGGCACAAGGGTGTGATTGTAAACGCGACAGGTTGTAGATTCTATTTCCTGTCGAGGAAATGAAATGATGAGTGTTATTTCGCACTTAGAAAAGAATAATTACTTTTTTAGAAAACATATAAAAATATCCAGCTTCACGCTGTATCTCGCACACAGCAGGGTAGTGCAGAAGGAACCTAGTGTTAAGATACTCCGTTCCCCACTTTTTTATTTTTTTATATAAAAATTTTGAATATAAGGGCATTTGAACCCGCGCCTTTTGGAAACTGTCCAAGTGCTGTGACCAACTAAGCCATACGTTTTCATCGAGCTACGTCGAAATTCTTATACGCTTGTTACAACTTATTTTTACATTTTTAACATCTCTGTAGGGTGATTTTTACAAATCTTCGCTATCCAAAGATCATTACTTAGAATTATCTTTTGGCAAGAGAGAGAACTATTTATTAAAATACTTTGCTATATGCTGGATGAAGCTGAAAAAAACTGTTCTTCTGTTCTGTTCTTTTTATTATGGCGTTCGAGCGTGCCAGTTGAGCACAAAATCACTTTGCCAATTTCACGAAAACTGTTCTTTTTATAAACAAATAATTTTTAATGTCTACATAATATCATAGTACATTATCGAAGTAAATTAAAACATTTAAAACCGTAAATTAATCATTTTATAGCGCTACAATTTTGTAATATGAAATAAAAAATAATTTACCTATACCGATAGGTAAATTAAATTTATATAAATTAAACAAGCTCTTAATTATTATACCAAAATTTATACCTGGAGAGCAATTAAATCTCTTCTATATGCACGACGCTGTTGACATTACGCCATTTTGTAAAAGTAATATGTCCGTTAGTAATAGGGTCCATTATTATAAATTCGATTTTAGTTTTTGTCGCATCATCCGCTGTGACGCAATGCCGACATCAGCTCTTCGTATGCCGTATTAATTATATCCACCTCCTCCACTCCCACGTGTGTAGTGTGTTTGTTTTAAAACATGTGATACAATCTATTAATGATGTATAGAAGATGTTTCACGTTGATTACGTGTTAACCGTGAAAATATGAAATATGAATAATAAAATATTTATTATTAGTGGCGCAGCACAGTCACACTTTGTGCCCCACAAAGTGTGACTGTAAAACCGAATGGCTGTGGGTTCGATCCCCACTCGAGGAGATGAAATATTTACTTAAATTTATATTTCCATTTCTTCGCTCTGGTGTCGAGG
>JAAIXJ010001126.1:1678997-1896704 GCA_013403705.1 Heliconius hermathena | reverse complement strand
GGCAGAACTCAACGCCGCGCTTAACCTCGACACCAGAGCGAAGAAATGGAAATATAAATTTAAGTAAATATTTCATCTCCTCGAGTGGGGGTCGAACCCACAGCCAGTCGGTTTTACAGTCACACCTCGTGCCGCTGTGCCACGACCGGCCTCAAATATAAAGTTATCAAAGTAAAAAATTACAGTAACAGATTTTATTTACTAACTACCGAATTACGAGTTTAAACATTGTATTTTATTTCCAATATAAAAACACCGCCTTTAATCACTCCATAAAAGGCAATATAATTTTAAGTAGACGGTTAACGAAAGTATCTACTTATTTGTCATTATTGTTTAATTAACTCATGTAGTTATGTGTACGTTAATATAAAATACTCATAGTATATAAAATAGTATTTTGGATGTAAGTATAAGTAAACTATACTAAAAGCTGTGACTGTTATGAATAATTCAGCTTCACGCTGTATCCCGCGCACAGCAGGGTAGGCAGAGGGAACCTAGTGTTGAGACACTCCGTTCTCTCTGGAGGTATTGTGTGTTGAAGAGCAGAACTCAACGCCGCGCTTTGCTTCGATACCAGAGCGAAGAACTGGAAATATAAATTTAAGTAAATATTTCATCTACTCGAGAGGGGATCGAACCCACAACTAGTCGGTGATTGTAAGTCACACTTTGTGCCCCTACGCCACGACTGGCCTCGACTGTTATGCATGAGTATAATTTATAAGTAACTAAGAGCGTAGGGCGTCGTGGCGTAGGGTACAAACGTGTGAGTGTACGCGAAGGCTGTGGGTTCGATTCCCAGCCGGGCGGGGAGCGATAATTTTGTGATATTATTGTTCTCCGCTTTCTATCCTTTATATTTTAAGTAAAATAATTCAACCTTGCAGTTCATATTATAATGCTGTAGAAACATAATCAGTTTACATTGTAAATACCAGTAAAAATTGAACCAAGCTTTTCCTGCGTACCAAGGTGGAAAGAGGCCTCCTAGTGTTAAAGCACTCCGTTTACTAATTTCCTCCCAATTGTATTAAAAAGAGACTTCATAGCCACACTTAGTCTACCAAAAGGAAGATAATATAAATAATGCCCGAACTCCACCAAAGCGAACTAGACAAGCGGAGAGATGTTTTTAATAACCAATAGAATTTCTTTATTCACATTTCTCGTCTCCAGTGGAGACCTTTATACTTTGTTATACTTGTCTGGTAAATCTACGCTTTGAACTTCTCTGCACATCTTCGCTTTAGTGGAGTCCGGGCTTTATTTATATATATATATATATTCCAGTAGGATTTGAGCCTCCACTACAATTAGCTTCATCGTGTGTGGTATTAGTATAAGAATTCGTGACTTTAAACCTAGCAATAACCACTTTTGATTGATATTATTATTCTTTAAAATGCATATGTAAAACATAAGATTATTTTGCTTCGATGATAATAATGTATGTATGTATGAGTCATGTCAGCACGAACAAAGGCGAACGGTGTTACAATTGATACAATTAAACATTGAAACAATCGTGTTAGTCACTGTTTTATAAAGAGATATCTTATTTAAAACATTCCTAAATGGATTTCCTATAGTTGATAAGTGGTTGTTGCGTAGTTTTTTTCAGCTTCAGGTGCTGTATCCCGGATATAGTGTAATACAGAGTAGGCTAGGAGAACTCAGTGTTAAGACACACAGTTCCCCACTTTCCGCCGGGTGAAGCATTACATGTTGAGTGGTGGGACTTAACGCCGCAATTTGCCTTCTTACCATATGAAAATATTAATACGCAATAAGCCTTTACGTCGAGTGGAGATCGAACCCTAAACAAAAATCTATAATCAGATACCAATAATAAAATATATATTTTAGATATTATTCAAAGTGCCTTTAGTAAAAAATGTTA
Organism: Heliconius hermathena; assembly: GCA_013403705.1. NCBI lineage: Eukaryota > Metazoa > Arthropoda > Insecta > Lepidoptera > Nymphalidae > Heliconius > Heliconius hermathena. Next base: position 1,894,798 of record JAAIXJ010001126.1, on the reverse strand, counting down.
TCTTTCTTTATTTAAAAGCGCAATTACGACAGATACACCTGCGCAGGGAAATGCCTTCAATATCTAGAATCGCTTTTATATTAACTTTTTATGGCAGTCTTTTGGTTCGGTTGCTTCTATAAAATAAATACATGTTCATTTTAAAAATAAACTCAGTTTTAATTAATAAGAATTTCGTAAATGACATGTAGGTATTTTATGCACCATTTATTTTACTAAAGTGCGTTCCAATTAAATATATTACAATAAATTAAATTGAATTAAATATTTATAGTTAAAAATATCTTTAAATTTGAATGTAATGTTTATTTAAAAAATATATACGTAATATATTTTTTAAATAAACATTACTTTTGAAAGTAAAGAAATTAAGTTTAGAATTTTACTACTTTATTTTACTTTTTTTAGAGTTTTAATAGGTGTTATATACAAAATGTGATTACTATTCCCCAACACTCGACGCGATGTCTCTGTATAGGCGACAGGAGAAGCGTATATAAAATAGACAGTATTGGGTCTAGTCTAGATAGCATCTTAAAAAAACAACTTCGCATATTTTGTACATTTTTTTTCTAAGCTTTCCACATATGGCATGGGAGCTAGAGTGAACCTAAATGTTAAAACTCTTCGTTTTGCAGTTTCCGCCGAATTATACATAAAAAAAAAACATTTATTAAATATATGCATACTTTTTGAAATATCTCTAAGAAAGCACCGTGGTTAAACTACACAATTTGTCTTACATTTAGTATTATCTTTTTAATTTCGTACGTGGTTTTTAAAACATAATATACACATAGTATCTGTGACTGGATGTCGGTGTCCACAGAAGTGGCGGCCACAGAACGGCTCATTATGCATAATTTTGTGCAATTTTTAGAATGCAACGTATATAAACGCATTGTATAGTCGTAAGACTATTTGCGGTGGCGTGTCGTGTTTTATTTGCGTGTGTCGCGCGTCGGTGAGGGCGTTCACACTGGCTATATCCGCACGCTGTCTTGGAGATTTGTCGTCGGACATATTGTATGTGATATCGATATCTGCTTTGTGTTTGTTAGTCGATTAGTCTGAAGTGATGTTTGTTTTGTTAAGTTTAATGGTGAATGACATTGAAATAAATATCTATGATTTTTAATGTTAAAATATTGTATTTATAATTATTTCGGGTTTATGACCTTATGATAGGCCGGTGTGGCTCAGTGGCGCAGCGTCTGATTGTAAACAGGATGGTTTTGTGTTCGATTCCTTATCAAAGAAATGTAATTATTTTAATTTCCGTATTCTGGTATCTAGACCGTGACATGGTGACGAATTCTCGCCACTCAACAAGCAATGTCTCGAAAATTTAAGGAAAGTGGGGAACGGAGTGTCTTTACTCTACGTTTCTACAGCCTGCTAAAAGCAGAATGAAAACGTAAAGCTAAAAAAAATATAATATAATAATTTTAAACATTATATTTACCAGTATTTCTTAAGAAAAGCGAACACACATTTCTAGACATGTAATTAACATAAAAAGCTTAAGTGGACGGCTTCCACAGTTTACAATTATAGCCATACTACAATGTTTTTCTGCCATTTATATTACACCATTTTAATATTACGATTGTATATCTCGCAACAATCTCCAGTTAAAATGTCTGAGAATCTATATAAATACATGATAACTACTATCTCAGATACAGCTATTAAAATTTAAATGTATATGTTTTAATGCGGTGGGTGATTATGTTGATTAAAAACGTTCCGCTATATATTTAGCAATTGGATTTAACATCCACATATCAGTTAACACGCGACGGCTATTTGAAAAATGTCGCGACTATTTCAATTATTAGAGGTAAATAATATTGAATATTATATTTTTAAAATGTTTTAAAAATAATGAACAGTGAATTATTACTTTGAAAAGCAATTGAGTGTATATTATTTATTTTTAATTTTTTTTAAAGTGTTTAAATTCTGCTCTTTTTTTTTCTTTTAATTTAAAAATAAATAAAATACTTTTTCCTTCTCTAAATAAAATAATATTTTTAAAGCAGAAACTTATTACTTTATAAAGTAATTTAGAATATATTATTTATTTTTAATTGTTTTAAAGTGTTATTTTACATTAGGCGTTGAAAAATATTTTAGAAAACGTATAAAAATTTTACCAGACTTGAACTCCTCTCTGAAGCCGCCCGTCCAAGTTCCAATTGCCAACTTTTGGGACTCCTGTGTCCAACAGAGGGCGTAGAAAGGCAGATGTGCTGATGATGTAGGTATATGTGCATATGTATACCACGACAAATGGCAAACTAATCTACGAATCAATTTTGATCATCATGATTTAGTATATATGTACCTACATATCTATCAAATGAGTTCAAGCTTCATCTATAAAGTGTCATTAATATTATTAATTTTAACTTAATGTAATTAAAATTAAAAAACTTAAAAACACATTGTAAACCGTCGATAAATAACCGAGTTGGTCTATACAATCTATGGTCACCGACGTCGTCTGTGACGTCACAGCGTCCTGTTCAAGATCGACGTATATTGAATATATTTATAGAATATTTTTTCAGTGTCGTCCATCGCGTAATAAATTAAATATTGCTCCTCCGATTGATAAACAAAAAAAAATAAACTTCTTCACTGCACAGTGCGCCATCACGGCGTTAAACTCCATATAATTTAGTACTATATATAATCTGTAGGTACGGCAAGAATGCGGACCACCGTCAACAGTGGACATTCCAAATCTCACTTCCCCCCGTCCCACTCCGGGAGCGACCAGACGAGATGCACTGCGAGCGCCGCCACCTGATACTGAATTGTTGCAATTCGCTGCAAGTCTCGCGTCAAGTAAAAAACTATTTGCGGGACTTTCGGATAGGCTGTGCGATGAACCGGACTTCGCGTACAGTGGCAACGAGAAGTGCTGGAACGGAGTTACTATCGGAGAGTGAGTTTGGTTTTTTTTTTATTTTTTACTAAATCAGACAAAATTTTCCTATTTTAATAATAAGCTCCTTCATTTTCACGATTTTTATAAATTTTCAATGAAACTCTTTAATCGGATTAATTGTATATCTTAGATTTATTTCTTGCTTTGTGATCGCGGTTAGATTGTGTGTACCCGGGAAACCAGAACCCCCATAAGTAAGTAGGTACTGCAAAGTGTTCGAAATATCTGGTTTCTAGAAAATTTATATGCAACTAAATATAAATATATATATAAATCTTATATCATCCAGCTTAAGAAATATAATAACATAGATAATAAATAGCACATAAAATAACCAATTAAATATTATTATATTGAGATAATCATTATTTTCTAATATAAATCGTATTGCATAATATAACATCAGCATTAAATATATGCATACTTTACAAATAATGAAATATGTTTGAACAGATATACAAAATCGTTGGTCGCGTCGGCATCGATAAGTGATCAAAAGTACAACCCCGAGGTAGCTCCAAGCTCGAGCCAAGATTCCCAAGTTGCGGCCTTAGGCGACCGGCTGCGGCAAGCCAGACAGGTGGGTTATCTAGATCTAGATATCGTTGTGTACCACTTCTTTTCACCTTTAAATAAAAGTTATAAGGCAAAAGATTTTTTATAATTAAGCAGTTTTTTTTTTTGAACTGTTAGGATTTTTTTCTTTTTAATTATTATGGGAGAATAAATTGATGATGGTAAGGTTTAAATTAATTTATTACAAAAAATATTATGTAAAGCATTAGCGCAATTTGGCTTTATTTACAGTTCATTATTAACTACCAGTATAGGTAGAGTTACGCGACGGTCGTGGATTCGATCCCCACTCGCGGCAATGAAAATAATATTTTCGGCGGAAAGTAGGGATCGGAGTATCTTAGCACTGAGTTCTCCCTGCCTACTTGCTTTAAGCGGGATACAGCGTAAAGCTGAAAAAAAGATTGATACAAATATAGATTCAAAACATGATTTGCCTCTCTGTCATTTATTTTACAATACAATACAACATAATTTAATTTTACAATAATATAATATACGTAAAGAATCAATTTTAAATGGCAATGTTTTCCACTCATTAAGAGACATAATGTGCTCAGTCGTTAAAAGCAACATAGTTCGCTTTATCTAATAAGCTCGGGGGAAACATCTACATTATTAAATTTAATATCACCTCTAGTGCAGCTTAAACCCCTATATAGTGAAAACTTCTAAACTATTCCTTAATGTTTACTGGACTATAACACAATTTAAGCATGTTTTCTTTATTAATAAATCGAATTAATGCTATATAAAAAATAGGCAATAGCAGAAGGCAGTTAGAACATAGTGCTAAGACACTCTGCGTCTCGTATAAATACTATATCAAATCCAAATTATCACAGATGCTAGTCTCCCACTCCTGGGCATCGTCTCCTACAGCTGAGGCCTTCATGCAAGGCGATGAAGCAGGTGACGAGGGATCAGGATCTGGTCGCAGTTACACTGATGATGACGCCTCGTATGATGCGGAAGGTTCTGGGGAGGAAGGTTCAGGTTCTGAAGGCATCGGTGAGTTGACCTTTTATCTATATAAGACACTCTTATCTTTAATCAATAAAACGTAGAAGACACATTTTGTATTAAATATCTTTACAAAAACAATACTACAAAGAACTGACAAGATAGAATTATTTTAAAATATCACGAATGTCATATTATAAATGTATGTTTTATATAGTTTTTAGACCAATACGTTTAAACTAATCGTACAGTCGTATTAGAGAAAAGAATATATTAAATTCTTAACAACAGTGTTTCCTGCATAAGAAAAGTCTGACAAAGAGTTACATCAACACACATTTATATTTGTATTTTCATTTACATGTTACATTTTCTTTTCAACAGGAAGCAGAACATATGATGAAACGACATACTCCTCGCCACCCAGGACGGCGTCAGCTACAGCATTTAGGCCAATCCTCTCAATCATTATTACTACTGTTATTGTCACTTCATTCTAAACTTTGATTTAAATACAGGTAAAAACCTGTCCAACATTATGGAGATCGTTTTTTTTTTAATTTTGTCAACAATCAATACTAGTGTAACAATTAAGTGTCTTTAAAGTAAAACTTTTATTCGAGTACTTTCTGAATGTATGTACATGAGTATTTTGACTGAATTTGATATTATAGAGTTAATTAAAATTGTATATTAATTTAAAACATTAATTTTTTTCTTTATGTTGATTTTTGTATAAATTCAGATCCGCTTTCCATTATTAGTGAAAACTATAATATTATTAACAACATGAAAGATATATACTTTATACCAAATTTCAAGGATAATGGAGTAAGATCTGTGACACATCTTAAACTAATTTTGCTTCTGCATACTTTAAGTATATTATAATTTATACAAACAGAGATTGCATATATTTGCGAAATATTTTGACAAAGAGTACAGGAATGACTGTAGTCCGAATAATATGATGAATGAATGAAAGCGATAATTATATAAAAATGACGAAGCAAATTTTTTAATTGAAAGGACTAATTGATAAATATAGGTAATTGGCTAAAGTAGAAATGTGAAATTTAATCGTGTACAAATGTAAACGATTAAATTTACGTATAACATCTAAAGAAACCTAAGAACATCTTAATTAGGAGACTTATAAATAATTTGCCAAACATTTAAATGAACGGGTATGTTCATTCATATCTAATTCTAAACACTCAAATGGTTTTTTAACATTTTTAAAATGTTAACCTGATTTTGACATTCTAAATTAATAACATCTAATAACGTACAAATATAACTGAATTTGGTTATAGATTGGATTCATCAATTTCAGGAGACACTTAAAGATGTGAAAAGTTATAGCTTTGTTTTAACTTGTACTCTTTTATTATTCTTGACTTTTCATTTCTTTTATGTCTTGTTTCTTAATTTTATTAGGATGATCTCCATAAAATCTCTGACATTTAAAATTATATTGTAAACATAAAAAATCTAACGTAAACTCGTGAATTATGAAAAAGTAGTTGTAAATTATCTAAAAGACATTTAATTAATTGGTGTTATAATATTAAAAAAAAAAAAGAAATATTTAGAAAATTATAATTGTCCTGCGTCACGCGTAGCTAGTCTCAACTAGTGTTAATACAAGCTTACAAAATTAACTACAGAGTATAAAAATATAAATAATTAATAAAAAAAATGCATTTAAATTATATCACTTTATTATAGTGTACAGAGCATATCAACTTTTACTAGTGTAAATATTATTGGGAATATTTTATTGTATTTAGATTTTACTCTGTGGATTGTTTCGTAGTTGTGTAGTTGATTGATGAGAAATGCGTTTTCGAATTAATTTACTCACTGACGTTAAGTGAACGACTAAACATATCTAATAGGAACAAAGACTTAGCGACTATTGTCATAACTGTAGCAAGCTTCCTTTTAGATGAAACAAACGAGAACAAAAGTAATAAGCCCATTTTCGCCGGCTAATTTATTTTATCTGAGAAATATTTTATATGAACCTGGTGCTTTGCGAGAACATCGATTTTCCATACAAACCAAATAACAGGAAGCACAAAATTGATAATTCTAGCATTGTACATTTTTCATTATATTTCAGTTGTCGTTTACAGTTTCGCTTGTTTTATGAATAAAAAAATATATACTATTTTTGTTCTTGCAAAGCAACGAAGTCTCTATTGTAACTAGCTGATCGGCAATAAATTTATTAGAAAATAATAAAGATTAGACGAAAGTGATAAACAAATATATAAAATGTACAGTTATGTAAATATATAAATCCTACTGGTCTAGGTGCTTAGCTAGTAACATATTTTGTTGCCATATTAATGTTACGAATATTATTATTTATAACTATATTTAAATCTTGAATTAATCTAATATTATGTGATACAAATTTAGTAGGTTTAGGTTGATGCAGATTATGCATCAGTCGAAGCGTGAATAGGAAGCTTTATGGGTGACTTTGACAGCATTTATTACTGTTTATATTTATTACCGACTACTATAAACTAAATTGCTATTACTAAACATGTTATTTAGTGTTCTAAAGCAATAAAGTGTATTTTAAATCTTGTACACGATTATTTATTTTGGAGTGCAAGTCATGTAAAGCGTCCCATTCACGTTTCGACGCGTTATAATAAGCAAAAATGTGCATATAGTCGAAAGTCAGATCGAACACTGGAAATATAGTAGTTATAGACGTTGGCCTAAATTTTATAGGCACTATTATTATTATTTGAAAAAGAACGTAGATGGATGAAATCGAAGATCTCTGTTCTCTTTCAAATTCAGTTTGAGTAGGTCTTATCAATAGTTTAAGCATAATCTTGTATAGAATTTAAATTGCTTTGTATTTATGTAAATGTGGAAAAGCCATTGCGTATATTTATTTTTTTTAATAAGCTTCGTATGAAATATAATTTAATAGCCAAATTTTTTTAACGTTTTTTTTTTAATAGATATTTCTTAATAATATCATAATATGCGCAATGACATTTCATAATCTGTGGCTTATTTGTAATAATAAGTCTTTTTTATTAAAGTTCCAAATAAATTGCAATAAAAATACGTAAAAATTATAAAATCGTATATTATGCTATTAGTCACCATGTAATGGTGCAATGAGGTAATGAAATGCTTGTAAATTATAAAAATAATAAATATATTGTTGAATTTGCGTGAGGACCATGCAAGGAATCTCTCATATTTCGGTGTTATCCTTACCAAGAATAAATATAAAGAGTTAAAATCTTTTATTTGTATGGAATATTGCTTTTATTGTAGAAACGCAATATAACTGTGGTAAGAAGATACGAAATGAAACCCTTTTGTAAATATTATTGGACAGATAGTGTGTTTATATTATGAAAATAAACTCTGTACCATACATTATTGGTTTTATTTAAACAAACTCCTCTCATTTGGGTCGACGTACTTGTGATTCTCCATTTCATTTATGTCTATGACAGGTGCAAACTGTCGTGAAATGTTCACTGAGTGTATAATTTAAAAAATATAACAGGAATAAACAGAAATGTATTGTGTAGGTATTTTTAGTTTGTGTTTATTGATGATGTAAATTAACATAATATGTATTATGTAAAGTATTATTTTTAATGTTAGAAGTGTTTGGCCGATTAGAACATTTTATTTTATTCTATTTGTGATTAGGTATTACATTTAATCTAAGATCACACATTAATCCACCTACTTAGCCTAAAAGGATTTTTTTTATATTTAAAATACAAAACAGCAATATACACCATTACTATATCATATAATTAGACTTAAACTCTTACAACGTTGAGTTCCGCTAGACACGTAATGCCTCCAGAATTCGGCGGAAAGTGGAGAACGAAAAGTGTTATGCGCGTCTGTGCACGCTAACCTCAGAGACGACTTAACTTATCTAAATGCTGTTTTCACTAATGTATATAGGCAAACTTCTCTTAATATTTCATATTTAGTGTTTAATAAATAAATAATTGTGTTGTTTAAGCGGGCGAAGCTGCGAGCGGGGTCGGTAGTTTTTAAAATGGAAGTATTTTTTAAAGTATATGTTTACATTTAAAGAATAAACAATGACCTTAATCTATTCTTAGTAATATTATAATATTTCAGTAAACAAACACAAAAGTTCTAGAGAGCTTAGACAAGGCCGCAGGTAAGTACAATACAGCTTAATTTAATTAACCATATAAATAAAACTGTCACACGTTTTAAACATTTATAAAGTGTTATTCCAAACTTAGGACTTTCTAAGTAAGTATCTGTCACACTTTCATGTTAAGATTAAATAAATCTTCCTCCAATATGCCTCCAGAACTCGGCGGAAAGTGCGGAACGGAGTGTCTTAACACTAGGTTCCCTCTACCTACCCTGCTGTATGTGGGATACAGCGTGAAGCTGATTTATTTGATTTTAATCTGGCGAGTGGTTGTTGCTGTGGTACAGTTTTATTAGTCGCATGTCTTTGCCCTTGAGTGACGATTGTATGGTTAAGGCGAATCGATCGACGTTAGAATCATGAAAATTGGCAATGCGTTTTGCCTCTACAATGCCACATTGAAACAAAAATACATACATATGTATATGCATACATATATATAGACTGATTGACCCTCCCTTGCATCACTTGCATCGCGCGGTCGGGTAAATATATGCTTTATAGTTATTGACTGCTCGGTTTCCAGGAGGCGCGGGTTCGAGTCCCGCTATGTTAATTTTTTTATATGTTTTCTAAATAAGTATTTTTCTTTCCTAAGAGTGGATTAACACTTTAAAAATGTTTAAAATATGTGCTTTATATTTATCTATAGTAGAAAAATTATATCTCTCTATATCTTTTATTTGCTTAAGAAAATTGAGAGAACTGTTTGAAATATTTTTTTATGTATTTGCACAAGAGACTATATATAGTATTTACGAAAAAGTCCGTTGATTTTAGATATATTTAATTCGAATAATTCGATCAAGTCATAAGTATATGTAGTATTTTTTAAGCTCTACATTTTAAACTAACTAAAACTTACTAAAAACGTAAAAACACAGATGTTGAGTAAATTCTGCAAAGCATGTAAAACATTTAGAGCGCGTATGAACTATAAGTAGTACTGTAGGCAAAAAAAAATCTTATTTTTCAAATATTACGTTTACAAAATACCTTATATGCTCTACCTTTTGTTTTGTGTAGTTTGTTTTAAATTTAACAAAGGTGCGGCCTTTCAGGATGTATTATTCATTCGAAGCATTGTGTAGAGTACACAAATGCGCTTGCATTTTAATCTAAAGAATATTTTATTATTTTAGTCTTTGAATATAAAATTTAGTATTATTTTACAAATTTTAGTAATATTTAGTATTATTTTACGAGGCGCGTTATGGCGGAGGGGTACAAGTGTGTGACTGTAAAGCGACTGATTGTGAGTTTGATCCCCACTCGAAGAAATGAAATATTTTATATTTTCATTTCTTCGCTCTGGTGTGGAGGCAAAGCGCGGCGTTGAGTTCCGCGACTCAACAAGCAATGCCTCGAGAATTTGGCAGAAAATGGGGAACCGAGTGTCTTAACACTAGGTTCCCTCTGCCAGCCCTGCTGTGTGGGGCTTACAGAAAAAGTACAATCAAGCTAAAGATCTCTATGTAGATATGGTATCGAGAAACCATTTTACGGGCTATTGACTCTAGGGCACAATCACTTTAATTAAAACATTGACTTACAAGTAATGTATTTTTGAGTTAAGTGTTTGGTGACCGTTGTGGCGCAGCAACACAAGCCTGCGACTGTTAATGCGACGGTTGCAAGTTAAATTCCCACTTGGGGGAATGCAATATTAAATATGTCACTTCCTCACTCTACGGTAACGAGGCAAAGCGAGCTACTCAATACGTAATATACTGTATCGTATCGACATCGTATCGTATGTGTTTTAAATATTGAAGGCATAGAAACATAGGTTAGTAAATTATTTATATTTCTTACTGCAATGATTCCTTTTTAACTGACTTCTGTATAAAAAGGAGGTTATAAGTTCGACTATTTCTTTTTTTAATTTTTTTTTATGTTTGTTACCTCAGAACTTTTGACTGGGTGAACCGATTTTGATGATTTTTTTATTCGAAAGCTTCCAGTGTAGTCTCATTTTTTTAAATTCATTTCTGACAATGAGAAAATCAGAAAATCTTAAATTTGCATTAAGTATGTGCGCGACAAATGGATAAATAACTCAATATCCCGCCAACCGATTTCGTTTATTCTTTTTTTATTGGAAAGGATAAACTTCAAGGATAGTTTGGTGAAGATTTGGTTTGGTGGTAGAAAGTGAACAAGTTTGTTTTTTTTGGTAAAAAATATAATTGTTCTGTAATAGTTACAAGGAAAAACACTGTTAAAATTAGTAACAGAAGTGAGATTCCTCTTCATTGAATATTTAGGTGTTATTATAGACCAGATCCTGGTACTCATAAATTTATCAAGTTGCAAACAGAATAAGAAAATTAAGCTAGATATTTAGGAAATTACGACACGTGATTCCCAAAACAAAAATATACATTAAAATATATATTCCCAAAACATATACACGTTCAACCTTACTTATTTTAATAGTCAAATGTTTTTATAATATTTAAACAGATATCTTAGATATTCTATTGGAAGAGTGGGGTCTTCTAATGCAGATATTACTTGTTTAAAAAGAGAACTCTGTAACAATTATTTTTGCGTTAAACCTGTTGAACAAAAAAATCTTTGGCGTACAGCATCTAACAGGGTAGGTTGGCTTAGGGAACCCAGTGATAAAATTGCGAATTGAACCCACATTCATAGTGTTTGCGATCAGAGTCTGTGCCGCTACGCCACGATGACATTTACATCTTATATGTTAAAATATTTAGTACAAAAATATTTATATGCAAAACAAAACGTAATACAAAAGTAACTGTTACGGTAACCTAAAAGCTCAACGAGGGCACACTCGTTACAAAAATTGAAATCTGAAACATTATTTCATAGAGTATGTAACATGAAAGTAAAAAAAAAAACATCATTAAAAGAGATAAAGGTATGTATTGTATTATTCTTTTTACCTTTACTCTCTGTTCTATTCATGGTAGGGTGGGCAGAAGGAACCTGGAAACATAGTGTTAAGTAAACGCTTCCATTTCCCAGTTTCTACCGAATTCTGAAGGCATTGGTTGCGTAATGGCAGAACTCAACGCCGCGCTTTGCCTTGACACCAGAGCGAAGAAATGAAAATATAAATTTAAATAAATATTTCATTTTCTCGACTGGGATCGAACCCACTACAAGTCGCGTTTACAATCACACACTTATAAAAATATAATATTTACTCAATGTTATAAATATATTATATTTTTGTTTATAAAAATATCCTGTCTGCACTTATAATCGTTACGTAAATCAGTTGAGCCGTTCTTAACAATCCTTTAGTCACGAAGATGACACGACTTGACATGACCCCTCTATACCGTTATCTAATTCATACACATTGAATTGGTTTGTATTTTTGTTTGTAATATTTGAGATCTGATGAATCTTTACAGATTTTAAGAAATCGATAAAGCTCTGCTAATTTTTTTATTGTAATTAAGCAGGGCCACTAGCGCGTGACTGTATTGTGACGGATGTGGATTCGATTCCCACTCGAGAGAATGAATTATTCTTTTTTAATCTTTGTATCAATCTCCTGTATCAAAGCCAAAGCGCGGCGTTAAGTTCCGCAACTCAAGACACAATGTCTCGAAAGTTTGCGGTTCTGTGCATCTCTTCATTGCAGTTCGATCCGCTAAGCTGACTCCGCATATCCTGCGAAGAGACATGCATCTCCTCAGTATTTATCTTTCTTTCATTCTTCTTCTGTAATACCCACGTTTCGCTGCCGTATAACAGCGTCGGTACCAATATTGCATTATGTAAGGCAAAGCGTGCAGCTGTGCCTACGTTTCCCCGTCTCATCAATGCAGCTTAGACTCCGTTAACCCTGTTACCGGCAGCAATACGCCTTTCCATATCCATTTCGTATTTTCCATCTTTACTGAACATACTTCCCAAATATATCACTTCATTCACTTGTTCTAATATCATACCATTTACACTGATCTTGCATTCTGTCCTTTCTTAATTTATTTAAAATACCAGAACCTTCGTGTTGTTCGTATTTAGAGGCTTAGACCATTATTTTCACATCCTTCTTTCAGAGAGGTGACTAAAGCCTTCAACTCGCATTCTGATGATGCAATTAATACTGCATCGTCTGCGTACAGCAGACAATTTACATTCAAGTCACACCTTTGAGACCGCTATCCAAATATAAATTGAACAACCAAGCTGACATGGTACGTCCTTGCTTAACACCTGATTGAATGTCAAACCAAGGTGACATGCCAGCTACTTTAAGGGCTGAGTGAACTCTGTGAAGAGAATGTACAGCCTACAGCAAGGGTCTGCTCACAATGTACCGGGGTAGTATCTCCCATAATTTCGCTCTCACAACTCTGTCAAACGCTTTTTCCAAGTCCACAAAAGCACAGAAAACTTTTTGGTTAACAACCAAAAATTGTTTCATGATCATGCGGAGGGAAAACATCTGATACACCGTCTCCCAGGTCTAAAACCACTTTGGACCTTCCACAACAGCCTTTCAGATATCTCTTACATTCTTCTCGCTAATATTTTATCATAAACTGTACTACCCAAGCTAATCAAACTAATAGCCCTTTGGCTTGCGCCTTGTGAACCTTTACTTTTGTATCAAAGGCACGATGACTGTTCCTCGCCAATTGTCTAGTACTTCTCCTGATTTCCAACATAAATTGCACAAAAATCAGAACATATCCAAGACGCGTGACCCACCATATTTGTTCATCTCAACAGTAACTAGATGGAGTCCCGTTGACTAGTTGGCTCCCGCTGCCTTACCACATTTTAGTCCTTGTATTGCACTCTCAACTTCTTTTATACTGATTTTGCCATCAGCTATATCAAGACTCAGCGTTTCGCTGTTACTCATCGTATAAGCGTCATCATATTCATACATCTCCTTGTAGAATTCCTTATCATAGCTGTAGCTACGTAAATACCTTCTTTTGGTTGATATGAAAATTAAAGGATTATTAATTGAGGCCAGTCGTGGCGCAGCGGCACAAAGTGTGACTGTAAAACCGATTGGTTGTGGGTTCGATCCCCACTCGAGGAGATGAAATATTTACCTACCAAGATTATAATTAATTTGCGAACAATACTTGTCGTACATGTATATTATATACTTGTATAATATATAATATTTTGTTTTATTTAGTATTCACATAACCAATTCAGAAACAAAGGAGAATTGTCGAAACAACAATATACTATGAAACAACAAAAGTAAAATTTACTGTAGTCTCCAGTTGCTGACGTACGGTCAATATGAAGTTTAACCACTTGGAGTTGGTATATCATTTATTTTAATAAAAGCTGTTATCCGAATAGCGAGTTCGCGAACAAACATTATCACGTAGAAATCCTGTTATTTACCTCGATGCCGGTCGATTAGAAGTTTGCTAGTTTGGAAATCAAAGTTTGTGTAGGTTATATGTTATATCGTACTGGAGATACTGGCTCTTTATATATTTATTATAAAAGCTATGACTTTCCCCACTCGAGGAGATGAAGTATTTATTTATTTAAATTTATATTTCCATTTCTTCGATCTGGTGTCGACTAGGTACCCTCTGCCTACACTGCTGTGTGCAGGATACAGCGTGATATTGTCACTTCTTGCCAAATTTTATTATGCGACGACTTTTACACAAAATACAGCAAAATGATGCATAGCGTTCGTATCTTTTGCTTGCATTGACATTTCTGTGCTCCAAAGGTAGATCTGAGTAATTGATATTAATTTCAGCTCGATACCTCTACTCGATATCGAGATCAATAGTTGTGACAGACGAACAACAAAGTAATCCTATAAGGGTTCCGGTTTGTCCTTTTGGGGAACGGAATTCTAAAAAATACATATTTTTAGTTTTCAAGCTACAATTATATTAGTACAGAATTAACTAGGCCAATTTAAATGGAGATATAAAACAGATTACATTAAAATAGGTATTGTTCTATTCAACAAATTTTGAATTAATGGATTGGGGCAAATTACTGACCAAGTGCATACCAAGCAATTATAAATATGGTAGAATGCTACCATATTTATAATTGCTTTGAATGGTTATTGAACGTTGAAAATTATAGGTAATATTGAATATGTATATATATTTCTGTAAATAAAATTTGGACTAGTTCAAAACTAAACATAAAATTGATATTTCTCTTTAATAAATTAATTTTTAACAAAAAAAAATCGACTTCAAACAACGAACTAAATAGTAAGAAATAATTTTACATAAAGTAAACCGTACTTTACTTTTTTAAATAAAAATAAATAAAAAAGATATATACGAGTATAAAAAATGTTCGGGCGAATTGGGAAGCTCTCTTTTTTTTGCAGTCGGTTAAAAATGATGGTATCTTATTAATGGTAAGGCAGCAAGGGTATCACCATAGAGATATATTTTAACATTAAATAATTTATAGATTGCGTACGTTTACTAAATTAAAATATATAAAGTTGGTTTTTGTAATATTTAGGGTTAAAAAGCGAATTTCGCTAAGCCTTGTTCAGCAGAAAGTTGAACGCCGAATTAGTAGAACAAAAAATACAATGTAGCGGGATTTTTGCCTCTTGGACGGTTCCAAAGAGGCGCGGGTTCAAATCCGTTTTTTTAATAAGTATGATATAAATCATGATACAAAATAAACAGCAAATAAGAAATTTATATCATATGTATATTATTATATTAACATTAAATCAGTTTCACGCTGTATCCCACACACAGCAGAGTAGGTAGAGGAAACCTAGTGTTAACACACTTCGTTCTCCACTTCCCGCCGAATTCTGACTAATATTATATTACTAGCGGCCTGCTCGCGGCTTTGCCTGCTTGAATTACATGATTATTCATGTAAAAAATATAGATATTACAAACAGCCTTAACTATTAATTAATTGATTTGGATAAGTACTCACGATATTCTTCGTAAAATAACTTATATTAGCTCCTGTACAGTTTTTAAATTAGTAACATATATTATTAGTTAAATATATAATTGGTATACAGAATATACATAGAAAGCACGTTTTTAGGCATTTTTATATAATCTATAAAATAATCAACATTTTCGGTCAAGTTCAAGTCGTACTCATGCCCCGAGAGTTTCGTACCAGTTTCATGAATGGAGATACACCAAAAGAATAACTAATTAAGTTGTCATTTTGTATCAAATTAAGTACCGATTAAAATTTGTACCTAATGGTTCTTTTCTGTGACACAAATACAATAAGTATTCAATTTTTGAAAAATAATTTTGGAATTTTCCTTTATACGTGCCGTAAATTTTAACTTCTTAACAAATTTCGTAATTGTATATCAACGGGAAGTACCTTATAGTTATGATAGAAAATGCGACAAAAAACGAAGCATAAACCCTCATATTTCATCGTCATTTGATTGTGATTATTTAGAAGATAGATTTTTTGTGCTCTAAGGAAATAGGTAGGTCTAGTATGGTAGGTAGGAGAAATCAGGTGTCACAAACAAACGCTCCATTCTCCTCTTTGGGTGTTGAGTGACTGAGCCTAACGTCGCACTGTGCCTTGTTAGATCTTACAAGGAAATGAAAAGTTCTATAGTTATGCGGTTTCACGTCACTCGAAGTCGCACTCACGGTTGAAATGTCACTTATATAGTTATACGTATAAATTTGTTCACTTCGTGAAGTTTGCCCTAAATGGAATGGATAGATATAAATTCCATTTTCACGTAATAATTACTGAACGGATTTAGGTGCAACTTTACATCTAAATCCGTTCAGTAGGTAATATAGTTTATACGTCAGAACAACACAAAGCCTACAATTTATATAAAGATTTTATATAATATAATATTAAGCGTAAGCGGGCGAAGCTGCGTGGGCTGCTAGTATAAAATAAATTTAGCGAATAAAAATGCCAATTAGTTCTTTTGCAGGCATTTACTCTACGTAATAACATAGAAATGTCTACAATTTAACAGACTTTATTACATTATGATTTGTCCAAGAACAAATGGCGCAGGCACTTGGCACTCAAATGTTGTAAATTTCTCGTCCTACTAAGGTTATTCGCTGAATTGCCAATAAAGTTCTGGTAACTTCCAAATGGCACAATTTATTATACGCGTTAGAATTTCCCGCTTTCCCAGCTCAAAAGGTATTTCATATGAAAGAAGACGTTTTATAGTCTGTGCCTGTACAGCAAATTAATAACTAATAAAAAAATGTTCAATGTAAAAGCTTTTTTGACGTGACATGATCGTATGTTTTACAAAAAATAATTGTAGTTTCTTTATACAATATAAACTTTTATTACATAAAAGAAATACATTTTACATTATAAAAAACACATTTAAAAATATTAAAAAAACACTCTTCCGAGGGTGGGACGAGGATTCAAGCATCAGTGGCTAGGGCTCCACAGAGAAGAATCTTGTCACAGTACACGTCGTCTCAAGTAGAACTGCTTTTTGCATCCGATTCTTGATCCAATAGCTAAGCGTTAACTTCTTAAGATGTTGATCGAGGCTTTTGGCTATTAAACGGTTAACTCAAACAACTAACGGCACAATGATAGTCGCAATGACATCCCATTTTCATTTTCTGCCTCCACGAGATTGTCATCATGTGGTATAGTCACGTCAACTCGGTCTACTAATACTATATCAGGTCTATTAGCAACAATATACCTGTCAGTAATAATAGACCGATCCCAGTAGAGAAAATCACAGATATTTTCAAGAATTTTGTATGCTACTTCATACAAAAAAACCCAGAAAATCACTATGAGAACCATCATTTTTTATTCTTTTCTCACGTGAAGCTGTAAGAGCTAATTGTACCTGCAGATGATTTAGAAAAAGAATCTCTTACCATTTATCATACATGGATACAGAACGCAACCTTTGAAGACAGCGGTAGTTCATTAATGGCTATTATCAATAATTAGAGCCAATTAGCCTAGCTTTATCCAAACGGACGGCAAGGAAATTGTAAGTATCTTACTTACAATTTGAATTAGGTCTATGATCTAAAACCTATATTATTAGAATAAATGAAGGTAAAGGAAACATTTTGTAATCTAAAAACTTGATTGGACATTTCGCGTTTTCACGTTTTATTTAGCATAATAACTAGGCAGAGAAAACCTAGTGCCAAGACGTTCCATTCTTTATTTTTCGAAGGCATTCCCGAAGAAGTTTCCGAATTTGTAATATTAATTGGTGTGTGAATCCTATAACCCTAGCCTTTACAGTCATACCTCACTGCGCCACGATGACTTGAACAATTTTTTTCAGAAGGCATAGTGTTAAAATCCTGCGTTCTTCACTTCCCATAGAATTTTCGAGGTATAGCGTGTGTGTGTGGTGGAACTCAACCGTGCTTCGCCTTGTTACCAAAGCGAAGAAATGATTAATAAATAAATGATTTTTAATTTCCCCGAATGGAATCGAACTCACTACCGTCGATCGTCATTATTAATATTATTACAACAATAAAATGAAAAAATGTAAATAATTTGTAAAAAAATACATAAATCAGCTTCACGATGTATCCTGCATACAGCAGGGTAGGCAAAGGCAACCTAGTATTAAGACACCTCGTTCTCCAGTTTCCGCTGAATTTTCTGAGACATTGCGTGTCGAGTGGCGGAACTCAAAGAACATTTTGTCTTGGTGTAAAATTTAACAAAAAAATTAATTAGCAATGCAATGCAATAATAATAAAAATATAACATAATATGTATGATCAAAGTACGATCAAAAGTGATTGACGGTTAACCCTCTAATACTATGCTTTGTGTACTGACGCTATACGCTCAATACTTTCATTTGCTTAATTGAACCATTTACGACTGGTGCAACAAAGGTACTTTTATGTTCCTTTTTAATATAAAAAGTGTATGATTTTTCAATATGCAAGTACTTTTTAAGGTTCCGTACCGCAAAAGTAAGTCTGTCAAGACTTATTATCTCGAGATCTCGTGGAGGTATCGAGATGAAATTAATTTCAAATATTCTAGTCTACGGTCCCATAAAGCATAGAAAAATCAAGATATGAATATTTCTACATAATTTTTGTTGCATTTTATTAAATACTAATACATAATTTTTGTATGAAATTTATCACGTAATCAAAATCTATAAAGTACTTCTCATGGACCTACAGTTATAAAATTTGGCACGAAGTCATAACCTACAATAAAAACAAACGAATAAATCCGAAAAGCGGAAGCTTAAGTTTCAGGCCAATTTTTATAAATAATGCTTCCCGTTGTCCTGCAATCCTGATATTGATATGGAACCCTCGATATCGAAGTCCGACTCGCACTTAACCTATTTTTTTAAAAGAACGGTAAACGAAGATCGAGGTGCTTTAACGCTGGCCGTACTTTGCCTACTCTGTTAATTTGAGAGACGTATGAACTTAAAATGTTACTATTTATGTAGACAAATGGAAATAATTTGTAGCTAAAATTACGAATAAAGAAAAATTGCACATATTAAAATTTAAAAACCTTTAAGAAATTATAATATTAATGTACTGAAAGAATTTGTTTTATAATAATTTTAATATTTCTATTGAAAAATTAAATAAATATAATTATATTAAATAGTCTTGTATCGTCGTCTTTGACTATATACAATAAAAACACTACAATACTGTACTGATATATTTACATATGAAATTAGAATAATTAGTTCCTTAACACAATTCTACGTCAATCTCAGTTGACCTCCACTTTCTTAATATACAAGTATCTATTTTGATATGATCATATTTTACAATTGTCTAACGTAGGCTTTAAGAAAAGCCAATGAAATTAAAAAAGACAACGATGACTTTACATTTACAATAAAGGCATGGCAGCAAATATGCATAAAATTAAAAAGTACGGTTGACGAGGCGTAAGCTAGTGTGAGTGATTACTAGAATTAGAGCCGAAAAAAACCTTTCAAAAATAAAGTTTATTGAAATAAAAAATCAAACATAAAAAAAAAACTTCTACACCAGATATTGATCTCCATAATTTTCACTGTCGTCTATTATGTCGTATGTGTTTATATCATATCGTTTCGTTCTATCCTCAAGAACAGTGTTGTGTCAACAATTTTTTAGTTCTCTTTTGCGTCACATTTTCCACTCTTCTATAGTGATAGTCTTCTTTCACTTTTAATTCGAACACAAAAATATAATATAAAAAATTAAATATGTGCCGTAAAAACAATATAAACGTGGTTGAGGTCACATTTATACTATATATGAATACTCTCACAAAAGCAAAGCTCACCTTAGGCATCATGGATTATGCTATACGAATTGGGACAGAAAAAGAAAAAAAACGTATAAAATGTCAATACATAATTATAATTTTATTTTTGATAAGATTTGCCTATACATATAGATAAAAAAAAGATTATCACAATACGTCTTACCAATATTTTTAAGTACGGAACCTTTCTAGGGGACACTCACTTGGTTCTGGTCAATTTTCGAAAAAGGCCCCGAATTCATGGTTCCATTGTATAGGACGACGACGGCAGCAAAAAAGATTTTGAATGTGTAGTAAAAATACGAAACCAGTACAGATACGTACAAATACATAAATAATATATAAGTATGCATATTACTCACAAAGACGTAGATTTAGCTATTGCTTAAAACCAATTTATAGGTTTAAATAAATAATATATGATTTCTGATCAGATTTTACATGCTGGTAGTCCAGAATATACATGATTAAAATTAAGATCACGTTCTAAAATGTCTTGAGTTTATTATAATTAGTATCTATATAATTATGTTTTTTGAAATAGTTGATAATTTTTGCATCAAGGCATTTTTGTTCATGGTGCTATTGTAAACGGAATGGCCGGTGACATCTAAATATGTATGTAGTCCTCTTACTCCTGTTAATATATTATTATTGTTACTTCTCTAATTATCTACTGAAGCATACTTATTAAATAAATATTTCTTTTTACAATTACATATATACATGGCGGTAGAAATATTTCTGGTTGCGATAAAGTATTAAGAGAAAACCATAATTTCTCTCTTGCTCTCTCTCTCATTGGAGTCTCCATGATTATAGAGACTACCTTATTAATGTATGTCAGACCACAAATCTACAGTAACCGCCAGCCGTGACAAGTGTAGTGCTACTGTGATACTAACCGCATGTCGTATTAACGCATTATACGTAAAAAATAGATGTAAAATATGTTTTAATCTTTTTTTTGCCTTTTTTATATAACACATACTTTATGATCAAAATATGTTGTCTTTAAATTAGATAAAAATAACTAAAACTTTTATTTTTATTTAAGACTCTTGCGAATTGAGGATATTGTAGTGCTGTGTGGCACAGTCTGACTGTAAATCATCTCTATACCTGTGGATTCAATTCTCAAACGGAGGATGATTATTATATTTTTAAATATTTAAAAATATAATAATCATTCCCCCACTCTGATAGACGAAACTGGATAATGGGTTCCAACAACATACAATTTCTCTAAAATTGGGGGAAACGTAAGGAAAGAAGTATCTTAACGTTAGGTTCCCTCTCAATCATGGTAATATGGTCTATTTTTTACCAATAATTATAAGAAAGAACATGCCAAAAATCTTTTGCACGTTTAGATAATAGGGTATCCTTAATTCAATTGCCTTTTCGAATTTACCCTAGAAGTATCCCAAACATTATAAAATATATGCACATATCTTGCATACATTTTCTCTTATTAAAATAAATTTACACTAACAACTTTATAATTTTCACGTTTTTTGTTATTGTCGGAATAAATAAATGTTCATTTAAGATTTTTTATAGGTACTGTATAATTTTTAAAGTGTTAATGATTTTTTAAAAGCTATGCAATTTTTTATATTAAAATTCTATATTTCTGAAAATTTTTACTTTTTCACAAATATGAAAAATCGTAAGTATCGCGTCTTGCATATAAATAAAATTAAAATCAATGTATTATTCCTCTAAATGACTTCATAAAATTATATCATTTATATTATTTATTTCTTCAACAATAAAACAATATTCCGCTTTGATAAATCGAACCTTGAACCTCTATACAGAAAATAAGTATTAAACTTGGTTTATTATATCTAAAATTCATTGTACTTTCTAGTAGAAGAAGAAGCATGAGGTACATTAGCACTTAAACCTTTAATTTTGTCGTAAAATAAGTTTATAGCATGTAAACCATTCCCATAAAAGGTAGTAACTACTATTAAATTGATTGGAAAGCATTCTGGAATAGCACGATGCTTATTAAAACCGCAGACAGTCGAACGCCGCCGGAAAACGCCGTAAAAGGTTGAACAAAACTATGTATTTACTATTGCAAAATTGTAAACATCATACTTATTTAGAAAACGTATAAAAATTTGAACGTAGCGGGACTCGAACCCGCGCCTCCTGGAAACCGACTAGGCGCTCTGACCACTAAGCCATACGTTCTCGCCAAGCTACGTCGAAATTGTTATACGCTTGTTACAACTTATTTATGTTGTTCGTATCTCTGTAGGGAGATTTTTACAAATTTCCGCTACCCAAAGATAATTACTAAGAATTATCGTTTGGCAAGAGAGAATACTACTTTTTAAATATTTTTTAAACATTTTAAAGTGTTATTCCACACTTAGGAAAGAAAAATACTTATTTAGAAAACGTATAAAAATTCTCCCGTCCCGTCCCGTCCCGCTACGTTCAAATTTTTATACGTTTTCTAAATAAGTATTTTTCTTTCCTAAGTGTGGAATAACACTTTAAAAATGTTTAAAAAATGTAGACATCATTATGGTAATGAACAAAAAACTAATCACAGATGTATGGATTAGAATTCGGTGGAAATTGGGGAACGGAAGGGTCTTAATTATAACGGAGTGTCTTAAATACAGGTTCCCGGATTTCCTCTCCGTACCCTGCTATGTATTCCGATACAGCGTGAAGTTACAAAAATGTATATACTATTATTAATATTATCTTTTCTATTAAATAGTTTTAATGAAAATATTTTATATCGTATGTATGTATTATACTGTAACCAAAGAAGTTTAATCTTAAATTGACATTAACAACTAATTTTGGAACTTAATATACAATGTCCTCAGAATTCAGTAGGCAAAGGGTAACGGAAGAGTCTAAAGAACGGAGAACGAACGGAACGGAGAACGGAGTGTCTTAAACACAGGTTCCCGGGTTCCCTCTGCGTACCCTACTAAGTGCATGATATAGCGTGAAGCTACAAAAAACTAATTTAAAGATAGAAACCTACTTTGACTTTGTAATATGTAAATTAATAACGCCACAGACTAGGCTCGTATAACGACGTAGCCACTTAAAACGTTTTAGAGGCTCTACAGCTTTTTACCATTAAAGGTGAACAACTTGCGATCATAAAGTCGCAAATAGTAATCATTAGATTTAACTATAAAATATTATGAATGCGGATGTGTTAAATTAATTAATGTTATGCTATTATATATTTCCAGTCCGGTTGAGGTCGTCGTGGCCCAAGAGCACAAGGGTGTGACTGTAATACGACGGTTGTGAGTTTGATCCCCACTTTCGGAAATTAAAGATTTATTTAATATTATTTTTCCATTTCTTCTCTCTGGTGTCGAGGCAAAGCGCGGTGTTGAGTTCCGCCACACAGCACGCAATGCCTCCAAAATTCGGCGGAAAGTGGGGAACGGAGTGTCTTAACACTAGGCTACCTCTGAATATCCTGCTGTGTACGGGATACAGCGTGAAGCTGATTAATTTTTTTTTTTATTTTTTAAATTTTCAGTCCATGTCTGCTACAAGTTTAGTACCTTCTAGATTCGTTAATAATAAAAAAGCATATATCAGATATATTTTATTAATTTACTAAATTAACTCAAGTTAGCAATATACAGAATGGAAGTGTCAGCGCTCCTTTTACGAGAACAGAATATAGGGTAAAATATTTTAAACCCATACCTAAAGAAATCAATCAAGATACCTCAACAGTTTAGACGTAGGATTTTTTTTTAATTTTACGATGTTTATCCATAACTGTATTTTGTGTAACGTTGTGGTATCTATGTTATGTAACTACACATAGATACCAATAACGTAAACACTTAGTACTACCAAAATACTACTAAAGGTAAACAACTTTGAACTTTGCCGCCAATACCTACGACTCGATTTCGGAATGAGGCGTCTGCGGCGGTTTCCTTTTGATAAGTTTATGTCTGCATGCGTGGTTCTTGACAAATGGCGTTTTATATTACAACAATAATTTTATTATTTATTTTGTTTGAAAAAATCACTTTTTCATTTTTGAGAAAAAAGTATATTTTAATTGTATTAGGCTTTTATAGAGTAGTTAAAACTGTAATTTCATTTAAATTGGTGCTGACACTTCCACCCTGTATAAAAATGATTGGCGGCTTTGAGTTCAGCCACTCACCACGCAATGACTCAAGAATTTGGCGGAAAGTGTAGGACGAAGTGTCTTATTACTGGGTTGCTTGGTACCCTCTGCCTATGTTGCTATCTGCTTAATACAGCGTGAAGCTGAAAAAAACGTCTCTTGCTCTCTTCCAGAGTCTACCTTCCAGCTCAACCTACTCCACTTGACACGGCCCTTAACGGCCGATAAAAAAAGGTATAAGCCGGAAAAAAAGTATAACAAAAAAATTTATAAAATATTTATAAAAATCAGCTTCACGCTGTATCCCGCACACAGCAGGGTAGGCAGAGGGAACCTAGTGTTAAGACACTCCGTTCCCCACTTTCTGCCGAATTCTGGAGGCATTGCGTGTTGAGTGGCAGAACTCAACGCCGCGCTTAGCCTCGACACCAGAGCGAAGAAATGGAAATATAAATTTAAGTAAATATTTCATCTCCTCGAGTGGGGATCGAACCCACAACCAGTCGGTTTTACAGTCACACTTCGTGCTGCTGCGCCACGACCGCTTCAAAAATATTAATTTTCACCATAATTTTAGTTTAAAAGTACATGTACTTATATACTATATACATGTAAATTTGAATGTAAATGTAAACATCACGAACAAACACAATTGCTCTTAGCAACGATTCATTCATATGCATTATTGAAGGTTTCATAGCAATAGTACAGATATGAAGCAATTAATTTACTGTAGCCACACGTGCTTTCACTAAGACCTCGCGTATACAGGACTATATAAAGAATACTGGTTCGTAGTCGCTTATTTAGTATTAATATATTTATTTGAGGCCAGTCGTGGCACAGAGGCCTAGGACGTCGTGGGTTCGATTTCCACTCGAAGTAAAGCGCGGCGTTGAATTCCGCCACTCAACACGCAATGCCTTCAGAGCTTGGCGGAAAGTGGCAAACGATGTGTCTTGACACTAGGTTCCCTCTGGCTATTCTATTTTTATTTCTTTGCTCTAGTGCCGAGGCACAGCGCTGCGTTGAGTTACGCCACTATTAATTAAATTAAGCGGAAAGTGGAGAGCGTAGTGTCTCTACTATACTGTGTGTACGTATACATAATTTTAACGACCGCAAGGCACTAGGTCCCTAATAATGTAGAAAATTTACAATTCGCACACGAAAAGAAATAATTATACACACATTTCATGGTTGCGTGCGTAAACTCCTACATTATTTTTAAAGAAAATTTTTTATTCGTACTAAATAAAGTAAAAAATACATAAAATTTTAGTATGTAAGTACGCAATGCAGAAAATAATTAATGAAAAAAATCAATTTATACAAGTTTTTATCTTTTTTTACAATATACATTTAATTTAAAATCCTATCAATGCGTCAATTATAATTTTATTATTAATTTTGTTTGTCTCTTTATTATAATTCTTCTTTATAATCGTTTGCAGTCAACAACTATATATCCCACGTTAGCTATATTTTATAAGTGATTAAATTCTATAAATATTAAATTTTCATCCATATGACCTATATTCACAAATGTGTGCACAGTTCATCGGATAAGTAATTAATAACCAGATTCAGCGTGAGTTGAAAGTGGAGATAAGTTGGGTGTGGTTACCTAAATTTTCTTAATTGCTTGTCGATCGAATAAAGTTATATCTAAACTAACACCCGCTCGCGGCTTCGCCCGCTTAAACTACACAATTACTTAACTGAATAACCTTCATATTCTAATAAGTTAAATTCTAATTAATTCTAATAAGTTAAAAGCAATGAAACTACATTTAAATACGCAGTTTCTGAGATTAAATAGAACAAAATTAAATAAAATTGAAATTAAATCAGTTTTACGCTGTATCCCGCAGACAGCAGGGTAGGCAGAGGGAACCTTGTGTTAAGACACTCCGTTCCCCACTTTCCGCCGAATTCTAGAGCGATTGCGTGGAGAGTGGCGGAACTTAACGCCGCGCTTTGCCTCGACACCATAGCGAAGAAATGAAAAGATAAATTTAAATAAATATTTCATTTCCTCGAGTAAGGATAGGACCCACAACCAGGCGCGTTTACAGTCACACTTTGTGAATCTCTGAACCACGATTGGCCTCACTATATATTTGCTAGAATAAACAGACGAAAATTTAAAAAAGACATAATTTTGGGTTTTATTACATTAATAAATGCCCTACTAATAGATTTCTCATATATATATTTCAATAATAATAATGAAAATATGTACTAATGTCAGTCACCATGTACAACAAGCTTTATAGCATACAATTGCTGTGCTTGGAAGAAGGGCGAATTCATTTATTTGAACGATGACTATCAATTACTTGTGTGTTAAATATGGATTTATTTGATAATAAACATTCCATTTTCAATTTAAATCACTTCAGGCGTGAAATATTTTTAACCGACTTCTGTAAGAAAAGAAGATTGTCAATTCGTTTGTGTATTTTTTTTATGTTTGTTCTCTCCTCTTCTTTTTTTATGTTTGTTCTCTTCTTCAGAACTTTTAACGTGGACTTTGGAACCTATTATGATGTTTTTTTTATTTGAAAGCTAGTGTTTCCGTGTGGTAATTTTTTTGTCCATTTCTAACAGTGGTATCCATGAGAAAATCACATAAGCCTTAAATTTGCATTAGGTGTGCGCGACAAACGTACGAATAACTCAATATCACATTAAACGATTCCGATAATTCTTATTTTATTTGAAAGGATACGCTTCAAGGATATTTTGTTTAAAGTTCGGTTAGGTTACTAACATTATCATTTCAAAGATATCATCCATACAATTTTGTAGAACAAATTATTTTATATTATATATTGATGTAAGTTTTTTTATTTATTAACAATTTTTAATGGACCAAACAAGGTTGCCAAAATACTATTATGATAACTTCATTTAAATCGATTATGCCGTTCATTTAGAAATTAGCATACACAAGCGCACATATTTTTACATTGATACAGATAGCGATCAGTCACTGTTTTATTACATGTATAGATGATAAAAGCCAAAAGATCTGGAAAAGGTGTGAGCAATAAATCTAGACATAGACATGCCAAAATGTAACTGTATTCTAGGAAATAAAGGAACAATTTTTTTACTGTTTCCCGTAAAGTAACGTATAGGTGCAAACAAAATTATATTACTTTAACTATGTTCCTTGACAAATTGAAGAACATTTATCATATTCTAATTTAATGACAACGTTTTGTAAAGTCGATATCATAATCAGATCTTTATAATTTTGTGATAACAGCAGTTGGAAAAAATTATTAAATTATTAAAATATAAGTTACAAACGTGACAGATTGTAGGTTCCATTCCCACTCGAGGAAATTAAGTATTTAATATTATTTTATTTTCGCTCTGGTAACGAATCAAAACTCTGCGTTGAGTTCCGTCACTCAAAGTGGAGAACGGAGAAAGGAGAACGGAAGTGTCTTAACACTAAGTTCCTAGATTCTCTCTGCCTAATCTATGTGTAGGATACAATGTGAAGCTAAAAAACAAATAACAAAAACCTAAGTCGAAAATGACTGATTTCTTGCGACATTTGAAACGCTTTATAAATCATGTACGCCCACAAGACATGATGCCTGTTAAACATTAACGCACTTTCTAATAAAATAGATAATCATCAGTAAGTAAGAATAATTATGTAATTTAAAACTATTTTTATCAATCATACCGCAGCTTTTAAGATGATGTCCATACACCTACGTCTTCATTCTTTATCGACCATATTACTAGACCCGCCATTGGTGTTCTTTAAAATTATCAATAAATTTCAACAAATTAAATGTAAGAATGTTATAAAATTTATAGATTTTTGAAAGGTTTTGAGATATAAATAAATATTTTCATTAATTTAATTCATTACTAACTACATGTATAGATGATAAAAGCCAAAAGATCTCGAAAAAGTTTGAGGAATAAGTCTAGACATGTCAAAATGTAACTTGTTTTATTATTATTTGAGGCAAACGTCAAAAGCAAAAAATCTAGTCTTTCTCCTTTTAAGCAATTAGATATATATTGTGTTTAATATAAATATGTTGCTTATACAATATTATATGATTTACTATAAATATAAAACAAACAAGATATTTTTAAACTATCGAGATTTTCTTCCTAGTTAGTCATTAAGACATGTGCATACTCGTACATACATATGTTTTACATTACACTAAAATTATTTTCACCTCCGAATAAGCCCAAAATTGATAATTTTAAGTAAAATAAATTATTATAACTACAATTTTGTGTAACCGCTCAAATTATAACAACAGCAAGTATCATGAAAAAGGGAACAAACAACTTTAACATAATATTTATCTAATAATGTAGTTTTTTTTTTTTTTTTAGCTTCACGCTGTATCCCGCACACAGCAGGGTAGGCAGAGGGAACCTAGTGTTAAGACACTCCGTTCCCCACTTTCTGCCGAATTCTGGAGGCATTGCGTGTTGAGTGGCAGAACTCAACGCCGCGCTTAACCTCGACACCAGAGCGAAGAAATGGAAATATAAATTTAAGTAAATATTTCATCTCCTCGAGTGGGGATCGAACCCACAACCAGTCGATTTTGCAGTCACACCTCGTGCCGCTGCGCCACGACCGGCCTCGGCTAATGTAGTTTCAATTAAATATAAATATAATATGAGGCCAGTCGTGGCGCAGGGGCACAAAGTGTGACTGTAAAATCGACTGGTTTTGGATTCAACCCCCGCTCGAGGAGATGAAATATTTACTTAAATTATATTTTCATTCCTTCGCTCTGGTGTCGAGGCAAAGCTCGACGTTGAATTCCGCCACTCAACACGCAATGCCTCCAAACCTCAGCGGAAAATGGGGAATGGAGTGTCTTAACACTAGGTTCCCTCTGCCTACCCTGCTGTGTGCAGGATACAGCGAAGCTGATTTAATTTTTAATAAATATAAGATATTAATATTATAATTGTAGCAATTATAATATAATATAAATAAAATTTATTACAATTACAAAACACACATAAGTTAAGAGAAAACGGGACAGAGCTTGACGTGACAGTATTAATATAATTAACAGTAGACAAATCACGTCACGCGAAAATCGTCAATTACAAGGGTCAACGTTAAATGGCACCCACTACCCACCAAAGATGCAATCGGTCGGCCACGCTTATCAGCCCATTAGTTATAACTACCGGAGTCCATTCCCTTAGCATTTCGTATCGACACCTACGCACCTTATAGTATAGTGTGAAAGGTATTATATTACAATGCATTTTTTTTAATTATCAGACTGCGAGATAAAAGTTTTTATCTTAACTTATATTGTACACTTGCGATTGCTCGCGGCTTCGCCCGCTTGACCTATGTAATAATTATTTATTTACTATTCGAGGCAAAGGGCGGCGTCGAGTTCCGCCACTCAACACGCAATGCCTCCAGAAGTCGGCGGAAAGTGGGGAACGGAGTGTCTTAACACTAGGTTCTTGTTCTTGGAAATGATAAAACTTTTTTATGTATAAACCGATGGAAATAAAACAAATACTGAATATTAAGGAAAGCTTGCCAAAATGTTCCGTCCAAAATCTGTTACGAGTTATATAAGTACAGATGAGATCGATGACGGTTGCTTAGATACAATTTTAAAGAAAAAAAATCACCCAATGGACGATACTAACAAGGGCTGTAATAAATAAACTTGCATAGTATTTTATCATAATCATAGAACATGGACACGTCTGGCATTTGACATACTTTACAGCACATCGTAGCTGTTTAAAACAAACTTATCACAATAACTTTAAAATGATTCAATCGAGATCTGACGCAGGAGTATGTGTAATAATATTTCTTTATTGCAACTAATCGACAAAACATTCCAATTATTTATTTATATAATTTACAATAAATAATAATATATAAATTGTATTATTCTCGCTCAGCGGACAATGGTTAGACCAATGCTTGGTATTTCCCTACGTGAGCGAATCAGAAATAAGGAGAACAAAGGCTACAGAAGCTCGAAGAATTGCTGAAGTGGCAGCAAGCGGGACACATAACTAGAAGTACTTATTATACGGTGGGGCGGATTTCGAGTGGCAGCCTCTAACAGGACGTCGTTCAGTGGTCAGGCCCTCCACCAGGTGAACCGATAATGTGTTCAAGGAAACCCTGAATGTAAACAGCGCAGGAGATCTTTGGACTCCCTCAAAACCTACATCCAGTAGGCTGTAATTATGATGATCATCATTCTCCCTATTACAGAGATTAAAAAAAAAACTAACAATAAAGTTTACGCAGTCATCTTTAATTTGTCGAAGACACGTAATAATATTGTTTATTTATAGCTTGGTGTTGAAATAGGAAAAGTGAGCTCATGTAAAAGATTAATAACAAAACCATATTAAAATAACTACTTTATAATCATTGGGTGTCTAACTTAAATCCGATTTATTTAAAAAGTTTAGTTAATTAGTCACCTAATCTATAATTACTAGTTTAGTGACGTAGTGACATAGTAATTTTAATTAAATATTCTAAATGTGTTAAAAAGAGATTTTATCGTAGTGATCCGATACGAGATTATCGAATTAATCGAATGAAATGCTGCGATCGGAAAATGTATTTGAAAGAATTAATTTATTGCCCCCATAGGTGCCTCGTAATTAATCGATAAGCTTTTAATCTCTCTAACGTTGAAATTGAGAACAAAGAATTTTCCCACTTTATTGTTAAGAATGTTAATGAAAATAATGATTATGTCTCAATTTATTAACACGCTTTCAGTATAAAATATTTTATATTATATAGGCTCTAATGTATTAAAATATATTTTGGTAATATATATTATTAAGTTTTTTCTTTTTTTAATTGTTTTATAAACTTTCTGTGATAGCACTTAAAATCGGTTTAGTTAAATCGTAGATCGTTTCACCGTCATCTAAAAAATATATACATGATAATTTTCAAAAACTTAAATCTTCTTAAATTATAAGTTGACAGGGCGATAAATAACTTTTTATATGTTCGGTGACGTAAGATGAATAAATAAGCAATAACGCTTAATCTTCAAAGAAATCAATGAGATATCGTGACGACGCGCACGTGGGATGCGCGCGCGCATTTTTCAGCCTCTTCACTTTTAATTGACGCAGTCTCTAAGGCGATTCCGGGCTCGTAAACATGTCTAGTAGGCAGCCCACGCGCCGGCCATCAATTTGTTTCACGTTAATCTCGTGTGAAAGCATCTGATTAATGTTTTTGTTAAGCTAATGAGGCTCGTGCCGGGTTACTTAATAAATAAATTTTATATGATGCTATCACTTATGGTGACTGTCGACGACGAAATTTTAGACCGATTACATACATAACGTATACGGACATTTTAAAAGAACTTATGTTGTGAATATATGAGTTTTTTTGTAAAATTAACTGTTTAACTTAATATTTATTGTTTTTCGATATAGTGTAATCTAGCTCAGATCCCAGGGCCGCCAAACCTATGTCATTTCAGCAAAGTTGAAAAGATGAAAGGGAAAGTTGAAAGATGTTAAAAAGATTGTATTTACGATCTTAAAAACTTTGTATTTGCGATGTGTTTCATTAGCTGTTGAACTATATGGACGAGTGTTTATTGATGAACAGTTGTTTTGTCTCGACTATTTCTTTTAGACTAGTGAGAATGATTCTCTCGTATACTTTAAGCTACTAACTAGACTGATAGGTCTGTAGAGGAGGGAAGGTTGGCCGGGTTCGTTAGGCTTGCGAATGCCTATGACTGTCGCTTCCTTCCATTCGGTAGGGAAGGAGCAGCCTGCTAAAAGAGCATTGAAAATTAGTACTAAAAAAAATATTATATTACAGAATCGTAAGATTTATTAGGACTTTGTTTGGGATTTTGTCAGGCCCTGGGGCCTTTTTGGGGTTAAGGTCCTTCAGAATGGACTTAACCTCGTCTGCGTCTGTGGGGCAACAGTCTCTACGACAGACTCGCCGCTAAAGCAGCGGCACAGTCATCCACTACAAAAAGACACTCACTGTGTCCCAATAATCCCACCTGCGGCACCCGAAGACATCGAAGCGTCTATCTGCCTGATCTTCCTCACAGGCCATCAGCCAATCATGATAGCTTCAGTCTACCTTTCACCCAAAAAACCAATTCTTAAAAACGACATTCGCTTACTACTTATGTAGAAAACGTATAAAAATTTGAACGTAGCGGGACTCCAACCCGCGCCTCCTGGAAACCGACCAGGCGCTCTGACCACTAAGCCAAACGTCAAATCAAGCTACGTCGAAATTTTTATATTCTTATTACAACTTATTTATATTGTTAGTATCTCTATAGGGAGACTTTTACAAATTTCTGAAAGATAATTACTAATAATTATCGTCTGGCAAGAGAGAATGCTATTTATTAAATATTTTTTAACTTTTTGAAAGTGTTATTCCACACTTAGGAAAAAAATATATTTATAAATATTATAAATATTTTTCCAGTCTACATTATTTTCGGATAGCGAACACTAGGTTTTAGGAATGACTCCTGTACGCACGGGATGTCAAGTTGATGCTCGGTAGAGAAATCGCGGATTAGGTCACGTTGGCCGGCGACATTATTTGGGCTCTAGGTTTAATAGTAATAATAATAGTCAGCGGGCAGTGACAATGAGAGTAAGTTTTTTCCTTTTGGTTTCGGAACCCTTAAAACAAAACAAGTCTATGATTTTAATAAGATTCGGTCAGAAACAAGTTACAGATCATCCAACATTATATGTACATTATGTACTTACTAATAAATCTGTGAAACAAAACGAAAAAGTAAAAATAAACTGTATCTATAGAACTTTTTATAAAAGAAAATTATCCGCATGTTCTAGTTTAATATTAGTTCCTCCTCAATTAGTTCGCGTGACTTGCTTGGCCTATATATCTTGAGCCCAGGAGGTACAGCTGGTGCGGCACCTTATAAATCAAGTCTGCCAGAGGCTTATCTAAGCGAAATAAATCGATATCAGCTCCGTTTCATAGAATGTTAATATTTGCAACTGATCTGAGGGAAGTTAGTTTAGTTAATTATTACTGATATTTTGGCAAGTGATACTTAGATAAACATATATCAATTTATGTAGGTATTTCGAAATTAGATTATCTTGTTTCTGTTTATGTTTATGTTAAAATAAAAATAAATCCTTAGTAATTGGGTTATCGTAATATAATATTGTATTTGTAATATAAGAGTCGGTACTATAGCATTTTTATCTATATATATAAAAGGACATGTAACTGACTGACTGAGGTAAGATGCACGCACAGCAGTAACCGCTGATGGTAGAAACGTGAATTTTGGACAGATGTTTATTTTCATAATCCGGACATCCACTAAGGGATTTTGAAAATTTTTAACCCTAAAGGGATAAAATATTGGTTGAAAGTTTGTATGGATTTTTTTTTAAATCGGCACCAATTTTTATAAAATTTAAAAATCAGACTTCAAAATATTTCATTGAACACGTGTTTCATGGTTTTTTAGAATTCACCCCCTAAGGGTTCAAATAAGGGGTTGAAAGTTTATACGGAAAAGTCTTTAAATCGCCACCGATTTTTATAAAAAATTAAATTCAAACTGTTAAAAATATTTTATTGAACACGTGTTTCGTGTTTTTTTAGAGCGCAGGGTGCCCTAAGGGTGCAAATAAGCGGGCGAAACTGCGCGCGCCCACTAGTTTATTCATAAAATAACTTGATTTTTTAACTATAGTGCAAAAAACGATCAGTAATTTATAGTCTTTCTCTCTCTTTTCAATGTTTTAATTAGATCATATTTTTTTGCATAAACTATTAATATAAATAATATTCGAATAAAAATGTTTTTGCTTGTACGATAAAAATAATAAATTATTTAAATAATTTTTCTCATATACATTACAGCAAACAATTAATCATAGATTACTCACAGGAAATCAGACCCAACATCACATTACAATTGAATCAGTACATATTCCGGACACGTTTCTATCGGAAACTCGTACTTGTTTTAACCAAACCGAACTAATAAGCTTCGGTTTCCCATATTGATCTAATAACTCCATCAGTACTACCGTTCGTTTGTATGCATGAAAACAATCTTTGAATACATATTAGAATTTTACAAACGTTAGTCTCTTTAGTTTGCAAATTTTGCAGAATTGAACCTTAACTTGTTTATATAATTAAAAACACTCTATGAAAGATATTTAAAGATCACGCATTTCGAAAGGGGGAAAGTGGTGTAAGGATACTCCATTCTCCAATTTCCGCCCAATTTTCAAGCAATGTTGTACTAGGCGATATTATTATTCTCCGAATAGAATTTCTTGTTTATATATAGATGCTGTCCCACTGTGCCACGACGGCTTCATTATATTTTTAATATTTTTAAAGTCATTTTCTACATTTAGGAGAAAAATCCTTATTCAGATAGCGGAAATTTGTGGCAATCCTGCTATATGCGGAATACAAAGTGTAGCGAGAAAAGTTCCCTCTGCCTATCCAGGTAGACAAGAGAGCTTTTTTCGCTCTGGTAACGAAGAAAAGCGCGGCGTTGAATTTCGCAATCCACGCCACGCCTCAAGAATTCGGCAGAAAGTGGGGAACGGAAATGTCTAAATGGAAACGGAGTGTCCCAGGTCTCATCTGCCTACTCTACTTTGTTCGGTATACAGTGTGACGCTAAAAAGAGTAATCTTATGAGTCTTACTTTTAAAATGATGAGAAATGCCATATGAATGAGGAAGAGAAAGTGCGTAACATGACACCGTTGTACGCTTTATCTTATGTACGTCTTACTTAAGTACTTTAAGCTATGCAATGCTTAGAGACGCCTCGCTCTAAAGGCAACAGCAATACGTTCGTCAGAATTGTGAAACAACTAAACGTTGTTTAGCTTTAATATGATGCGCATAATATTAGAAATAGCACAAAAAAGAAAAAAGTTTTTTTAAGCCACGCTATATCGCGCACACAGCAGGGTAGACAGAGAGTAGTAGTAGTGTTAAGACACTTTATTCCCCATTTTCCGCCGAATTGTAGAAGCATTGCGTGTTGAATGGCAGAACGCAGTGACTCGCAGAGTTGATAACGATTAGTAAAGTCACATTATACGCTACCGTCAGCTTGAGATTGCTCAGCTTGAGATTGTTGACATATATTTATTTGACAAGATATTTTATTTTATTTTATTTTATCAATTATATCCAAAGAAACATTTTTCCTTGTCGTTGCCATCGTCGCACACAGGTGAAATTCACTTAAAAGTTGGTCAATATTATAGTAAACATATTTATGTTTAAATATTACTTTTTTGATCGGAAATAATATTTTTCATGAGTGTATTCTATTTTTATGGGTAAAAAATAAAAATTTATTTAATTACCACGTCCATACAAAAAAAATAATATAATTTTCAATCTGATTCAATATTTATGTATTCAATACATAATCTTGAGGATAAGACATTAGTTGTCTTTGAGGTAGTCGAGTTTCGTGGTCATTACATTCATGCATCGAGTAAAAATTTACCAATTTTCTTCGAATAATTGGTATACTACTAGTATTATAGGAAGCGTCTGAAAATGGTTATTAATATTTTTATAATTTCTTTTTGTACGGTTGACGCAAGTAGACGCAGCCAAATTTAGTACCATATAAAAGGTACTGGAATTTACTATTAAAATAATAAATAAATACGGGTTAAGCGAGGTAAAGTATAAACTTTTTAGTATAAGTATAGAAATCATTTAATGAAATATCGCCTTAAGTTTAAAACGACGTATCTTCGCAATCCTAATGAATGTTAACTATTTTATAATATTTTTGTAAAGACGTTTACCTGAAGGTATGAAATCCATAATGCTTTAGTTCTAATATCAACTAAATAAATATCAAACGTGATTTAAAAATAATGCAAAATAATACTAGATCATTCATTCGAACAATGACTGTATTGTTGATCTATGTAAGTAATAATATAAAAAGTGTCAAGATTTTTACTAGTAACCAATAGATAGATAAAGAAATCTTGTAGGTAATTTAAGTTACTATTTTTTAATTACAGTAACTTTATTTTTTGAATATTGGCCATCAATCGTGTAAATTTCACCTGTGTGCGACGTGTCGTTTTCCATGTTTACCTAATTTAGTCAAAAGTGTTTTTAATATGTCATTATTTTTCATTTACAAATTTGTACCAAATGGCCTTGAACTTTTAAATATCGTGCATCAGTGCTCATAAAATATACATAACCTAATAAATAAAATATGATATTCACGTCACCATTTTTTTAGTCATATGTAAAACATTGTTAATAAAGTTAAAAGCTACGAGTACCTTTTACTAGTTGATTCTCTTGCCAAGTCTACACAAACTAACCAATCTATATTATTATGCAGATTTAGCATCAAATAATGAAAAAATTAAGAAGAAACAGGATAAAAATGAATATAAATATATAAAAAAAAACTTTAATAAATTGCTTTATTAATAATAGAATGAGGCCAGTCGTGGCGCAGGGGTACAAAGTGTGACTGTAAAACGTCTGTTTGTGGGTTCGATCCCCGCTCGAGGAGATAAAATATTTACTTAAATGTATATTTCCATTTCTTCGCTTTGGTGTCGAGGCAAAGCGCGTCGTTGAATTCTGCCACTCAACACGCGATGCCTCCAGAATTCGGCAGAAAATGATGAACAGAGTGTCATAACACTAGGTTCCCTCTGCCTATCCTGCTGTGTGCGGGATACAGCGAGAAGCTGAATATATTATTTGTAACAATTTATATTTAAAAATGTAAAAATTATTCCTCTTGTATAATAAAAGTATATACAATATTTATTTACGTATTGGTTTGTAATAATAGGAAACTACCTCCACATAACCTAATTGGTGCAAACCATAACCCACTCACGGCTCTATAAATAAAAAAAAAACTATACACCCTACCGATACTTATATATTATTGTACGTAGCGGTGACGTTGTCGTCCCACGCTCGATACAATTCTTGACATTGGCATTCAACAATCGCTGTTATATAAGCTTTTGACACGAATTAAAGTGAAAACGTTTCACAATGTTACTTTATAGCTGTGTTTTTGCTGACAGTCACGATGTGTAAGTGAATACTATAGTCTTTTTTCCAGTTTCACGCTATATTGCACATGTAGCAGGGTAGGCATAGGTGACCAATGTTAAGACACTCCGTTATCCACTTTCCGGCGGAAAAGAGAAATTCTGGAGGCGTTGCGTGATGATTGACGAACGAAGTCACCAGAGCGAAGAAATGCCTGCGTCACGGCTTTTATTTTCTTTTTTATTAAAATAATAATTTTATCTACAGAAACTAATAAATTGATTTCTAACACAAGATTCTTACCGTCTGTTAAATGTGCGAGATACTTTAAGATAAGAAAAAATTATAGAGACATATTTATATCAAAGTGTTAAAAATCGGAAGCGGTTAACGTTTTTAAATAAAAAGAAGATAAAAACACATATCGTCTGTCGTTGTTTCTAAATTATTCGGAAAGAGATCCTACGTAATTGCAATAAGTGATATTTATCATCTATATCTACCCTCTTCTACACGAGTTTGCTATCGGCCACGGCTATGGCCACGGCCACGGCCTCTACTGCTCAGAACTAGTCACAGCCTCTAATTGTGGACACTATTTTTATTTTTATTTAGACAGACAGAGACTAACAAGAGTCTTTTCTCAGTTATCTCGTACGTATCTTGATAGTTCTTAAACAAGTCTTTCCGAGTCTTCCCTACGCTCATATTGAGTCTGACAAGAGTCTTTTCTCACCAACTTCGTACCTATCTTAACACAAATTTATACAGGTCTTTTTCAGGTCACTTTGATGCTCAAAGTCTAGAGACTAACACAGTGCAGTCAACACAGGTCTTTTCCTGATCACCCTGTACCGTGACCTACACAACGTAGATTTATAAAGACGTTGGTGTCTCCAAGTCACCCCTCCCTCTCTCTACCCTCTTTATTTAACGTGAAAGGTATTTTCTTTGTCACCCCATATATA
The DNA here is from genome assembly GCA_013403705.1 of Heliconius hermathena. Lineage (NCBI taxonomy): Eukaryota > Metazoa > Arthropoda > Insecta > Lepidoptera > Nymphalidae > Heliconius > Heliconius hermathena. The sequence goes on along the minus strand of JAAIXJ010001126.1, from coordinate 1,856,609 downwards.
CACAATAACATGAACACAATAGCTTAATTTTACACATTGAAAATTAAAATTCAATCAGGAGTAAAAATTATAAAAATATTTTTTTTTCTATTACAATATTAATGATAGATCTAATTGGATTAATCTTATCAATGTTTTGTACTCATATATATCTAAATAACTTTTATAATAAACCACACTGTCCACGTAAAAAAAGTAAATAGAATATTTTGCGACTATTTCTTTGTATTTGGGTCACGTGTAACAAATAGTTTTCCGACCTCGGCCCGGCCTGTTCACATTACGTGTAATTGTCAATCGCGCCGCTAATTACCGTCGTTAGGCTTTCCTCACTTTTTCTTGTTCGAGAGTTCCTGAGAAATTTTCCGTCTGTTCGTCTACTAAAGATCTTACTTGATAGATGCTAATTAATGGTAATGCGGGGAATAGGTCTCTCATCGCCTACTCGTATTGGCGTTTTGTTTATTTAAATATTTGCTTTGAAATTTGACTGTGTTCCATATTTTTTAAGCTTCTCTATAAGAAAATTGTTAATTTGCTTTAAGAATGACGAGAATTTTGGTGGTATAAATTAATCTTAATTCATTTGGTCATTTTGGAAACTGAATTTTATTTAAAATTTTCCGTTATCGATTAAGTTAAAAAGCAATCCTAATTAAAATACCAATTAATAAAATTAAATAACCAATGATAATATTTTGCAAATAAATTTTAAGAAATATTTTATTATTAAATAACAAATTAATGCTAAGAATGAGGCGTATTTGTTTACATTTTTTAAGGAAAATAACAATATCCAAAAATTTTTTTCGTCGTAATAAAAAAAACCGGACAAATGCAAGTCGGATTCGACCGAGGCCTTCGTACCAAAGTTGACAAGCTTTAGCTTTATTCAATTTGTATGAATGAACTACAGATATTTTTTTTTAATGAAATCTATAAAAACTTATTTAGAAACCGCCCAGGTCGATTTCCAGGAGGCGCGGGTCCTATTCTCGCTATGTTCAAATTTTTATACGTTTTCTAAATAAGTATTTTTCTTCCTAAGTGTGGAATAACACTTTAAAAATATTAAAAATCTATAAATTTTCACTTTTCAGATTGTTTTCTTTATTTATATTGTAAGTTCTCACTTCGTGCCAAAATTGACAATTGTAGGCCCATTGGAAGTATATATAGTAATAGCCCATTGGCCCTTGTATCCATAAATTTTGATTACGCGGCAAAATTCATACAAAACACAAAAATCGATGTATAAATGTTTTAAATGTGTTGACTTAGAAGCTGGATTTTTTATATGCTCCAAAAGATACTAATTTCAATCTCAAAATCAATCAATCTACAGTTACTAAGAATGAAAACAGTATGAAATAACAGTGTGAAATAGAGCAAGAATAACAAAAATGCAAAATTAAAGTACGCTCTTCGTAGTGTCAATGATCCGTGGCAAATACCAACATAGCTCTTTGTTATTTTCAATTTTAACATATTGTCGTAGTGTTCGATGGTAGATAAAACTATTTATAACTATTTTTTTTTCAGCTTCACGCTGTATCCCGCACATAGCAGGGTAGGCAGAGGGAGCCTAGTGTTAGGACACTCCGTTCTTCATTTTCCGCCAATTTCTAGAGGCATTGCGTGTTGAGTGGCGGATCTTAACGCCGCGCTTTCCCCTCGGCACCAGAGCGAGTGAGCGAGCGAGATCTCCTCGAGTGGAGATCGAACCCACAACCAGGCACACTTTGTGTCCCTGCGCCACGACTGGCCTCTATAACTAAATAATAAAAAAATGTATTTATTATTGTAATTTGAGTGTAAATTTTTAATGTTTCTAATTAATTATTTTATGTAACATTATCGAATATGGTATAGTCTCAAGCTCAAAAGAATTTAAAAATATATTTATATTTTTTTTATTTCCCTGATCTAGAACAGTTTTAGTGACTTTGAACAGTTTTAGGTTAAGTCATGTGCAACTTTTCTGTTTGTTTCAAAATCCCTGCGTCACAAAATGTAAAATATAAAAATAAATAATAAGATATATTTTTTAATTTTGGAAGTATACTAAATAAAATGTCTAGTGAGGTCGTACTAAAATAATATAATAACATCAGCAGCGACAATGCGGTATCAAAACATGGCCAAGGGTCAACGATCCGCAACTGACAACGGTGCAAGGCTTATTCTTTTTATGTCTTGCTAAATAAATCAAATTGGGATTTTCTCACATTTTACCAATAAATCATATTTACCATAGAATTATTAAAATTACTTACAATTTATCCTTTTTTAGGGTTCCGTACTTTAAAAGTACAAAACGGAACCCATATAGGATATAACGTTAACTATGTATCGCTTATTTTAATTGAATAATAGGAAAAGATACCGAATAAGCAAAATTAGTATTATTTTTTTTATTTTTTTTTATCAGCTTCACGCTGTATCCCCCACACAGCAGGGTAGGCAGAGGGAACCCAGTGTTAAGACACTCCGTTCCCCCACTTTCTGCTGAATTCTGGAGGCATTGCATGTTGTGTGGCAGAATTCAACGCCGCGCTTCGCCTCGACACCAGGGCGAAAAAATGGAAATATAAATTTAAGTAAATATGTCATCTCCTCGAGTGGGGATCGAACCCACAACCAATCGGTTTTACAGTCACACTTTGTTCCACTGCGCCACGACTGGCCTCTATTAGTGTAATAATATAATTTAAATGGTATTTAAGGTAATTAGTAATAAAGTCAGGTAGGATATTAACACTAGTATTGTTTAATTTAAATATGAGCGACAATTATAACTGCAGTTAATTGAAGTGTAATGCTTCGAGAAAACATTTTCAATTGTTTTAATTAAAACTATAAACTGTATAAACAATGTATAATTTTAATGTTCCGTTTCGTTCCGTATTAATTTGTAAGTAAAAAATACAATCACGCATTTTTAATTATTATGTGCTTTTTTCCATAGTCCCAGTTAGTAATGCATATTTTTAATAGCCCTCCAGTCTCTGGATAATTATTGTGGTTCTTCAGGTACTGATCCTTCCTACTGCAGAATAGTATTTTTTGTGGCTCTGTATGCCGTACATAGCAATATAGGCAGACACTTTTCTCCCTTACTTTTCGTCGGGGAGCCATTGCGTGTTTGGTGGCGTATCTCAACGCCGGGTTTTGCCTCAACGCCAGAAAAATTAATTAATTTTTCCATCTCATCGACTGGGCATCGAAGCCACAACCTGTCACGTTTACAGGTACACGATTGTGCCTCTGCGCCACGAAATAAATGATCATCTTCTAAAAGACTTCTACGTGTTAGACCTGTGCCTGAACTAATTTACAATATTTTGTAAACTGTAGGTATCACAATGTACGCAAATGATTAAATCAGCAAAACGAAAATTTAATAACACCACGTTTAGTTCACGAAACATTGTTCATAATATTTTATACGCTCATTTACATGTTAATTCCTAAGCTTTTGGTTTGACATGCAAAATTAAATTATATTTGTGTGTGAAGTTAAATTATTCAATTTGCAGTATTTTCAACTGATGTAAGCTTTTATATGCGGAACCGGAATTATATATATTATTAAAAAGTACACAATTGTATTTTATTTAGCATCACGCAGTATCTATCCGGAGTGGGGAACCTAGTGTTAAGATATTTCTGTTTCCCACTTTCCGCCGAATTCTGGAGCAATTACACGTTGAGTGGCAGAACTCAACGCCGCGCTTTGTCATGTTACCAGCGTGAGGAAATTAATATATCATTTTTTTTTTCATTTTTCTGATTAGAAATCCCACCTACAACCATCACGTTTACAGTCACACGCTTGCTCTTGTTGTTGTTTTAAATAACTAAATCTAACTATTATTGAATTATATTATAAAATTTATCTAAAAAGATTGTCTAAAGTCCGCTGTGCTTTACCTATGGTAATTTTTCATTCCTCGAATATAAATTTAACTGAAGTTTGATAGGAGTACCTACCATCGCGTATAGTCAAACGAATCTATAACGACAAGAGTTGAATAAAGGAACTATAAAAACATAATATATATATATATATATTTTCGCTATATAAATTCTCAAATACTTTTTTCCGAATATATTTAATGAGAAGCAACTGTCCGCACTCAGCCAATTTATGTAGACTCGCAAAAAACTGACAGACGGACACGATACATATAAAATATTATTGTATTTATTCCTATTCTTGGTTTTGCTTTGTTATAATAATAAAAAATGCATAATTATTATGTTTTAGACTTTAATACCTTTATTTAAAGAATATTATCATTTGACTTAAAAAATATATGGAAGTAGTCAAGCGACAAACGCTTTGCTTGAATGGTATATTCTAAATTAGTTTTCAGTTATACTATTAATATCATCAGTAAAAATTTAAACAGCATATTTTTTTTATATATTTATATTAATGTTATTATTTTTTAAGGTTTTTTTAGTTAATCATAAAAGTTACCTCTGTAAGTGATATGAGATATTCCATCAAAGACATAAATGTGAATTGTTTCCAAGTTCAATATTGAATAATGCGAATTTTGTCCATTCTTTAAACGAGATTTATATATAATAGGTTTTAATTTATTGTATTCACTCGAGATGTAAGTAAACCTGAAGATTGAACCTGGTTGTTTTCTACCACCAAATCTATACTAATCTACCTAATAAAGCGGAAGACTGTTTGTTTTTTTGTTGATTGAAGAATCGACGAGAGTGTCTGTGAAGTCCCACTATTCTATATTGAACTTGGCTCTCATTTCACATTTATGTTTTTGGTGTCATATGAATATACTTAACTACTACAGTAGACTTTGTAAACATTTATTTTTCAAGAACCTGTTTTTGGCAGCTTCACGATTTTTCCCATACACCAGGGTAGAAAGAGGAAACCTAGTGCTAAGACACTCCGTTCTTCACTTACTGCCCAAATTTGATACATTGCATATTAAGTAGTAGAATATAACAACGTTTTGTTGCCTCGCCATCGCTACCAGAGCGGAAATATGAAAATAATTATAATATCTCCTGAGTGAGGAACAAATGCAAGACCGTTTCGCTGTTAGTCACATTTTAAGGGCATGGACTGTAATTTATATTCTCGCTATTTTTTATGAGTATATTAACATTTATAGTCCCTTAACATAGCATTGATAATATTACAATTACATTTCTATTTAGAATATCAACAAACGTCATTTTTAAGAACACTATATAAGTTATTTAAATTAAAATTCAAACAGCGTCACGCTGCCAGCCCATACACAGCAGGACAGACAGAGGGAACCTACTGTTAAGACACTTTTGAACCGGTTCCCCCCTCGACGAATTCGGGAGGCATTGCGTGTTGAGTACGGCCGAACTCAATTCCGCGCACCAGAGCGAAGAAATGGAAATATAAATTTAAATAAATATTTCATTTTCTTGAGTGATGAGCGAACCCACAACCAGTCGCTTTTACAGTCACTACACACTAGGTCCCTGTGCCACGACTGGCCTCAACTTAATAATGATAATATTTTCATTAAAATTTTACCCATATAAAAGAGATCATAGGAATAAGATTTTCTTATTTAATGATCAATTACTTTTTTTGGAACAAACCGGATTTGTCTTATAGGACGCAAAAAGTAAGATTCTTTTTTTGCAGCCTAACTGCTCTTTGACGTGAACTCTAACATACTGCAGCAACCTGCATAGCGTTCCCTTCAATCGGCACCTGCTTTAAAAAAATCTAAAATAAAATTTGTAGTTCTAATATAGCTTATATTGAAAAGTTTATTGTATGTTTCGTTGTAATGCTACTCCTCCTTGACCGTAACCTTCAGCTCTGAAATGTTGCGGGAACGTTGTGGACAACACGGTGATCCCAGTGAAGTATTTGGTGATAATTGTAATTGTAGTTTTTGAGTAAATGGTCAGAATGTGTCCTATGCAGTTGAACGCATGCAACTGTGGAACGTTTTGAAATTCACGCACACAGATTGAACTTTGACTAATCTAACCCAGGGCGTGCAGATTAACTAAACACAAAATTTCGTTAAATTTTCGCAAAAATTTCGTAAAATATTGCGCAATAACTTCTTTTAACTCGACCCGCCGTTCACAGCATGTGGCGGATCCTCGTTATAATATGAGATCGAAGAAAGTGGTATATAATTGCTTTATTAATATTAATATTGTAAAAATAAGAGGAGATCGGCTTCGTATCGACACTTGTTATCACCAAGCTCAGATCCGAGGTGCCGGCTGTGAGGTCTACCACTAAACCACACCGGACGGTAATGTCTTTATTCATATTCAATACCTTTGTGGCATTTCAACCTCAGTGATTAGGAATAAATTGTATATTAATAAATTGTATGGATTTAAGTAAGAATTACTCCGACGCTGTAAAAGATAATATATATTTATCTCAGTCGTAGCAAATTTGAATGGAAAAGCGAGATTGTTTAGCCAAGATAAAGTCAAGCTTGTGGCTTTATAGATCTCATAAGGTAGTGAACGTGTTAAATTTATTATATATTTTTTTACTTTAACGCTGTATCTAGGAAATAGCAGGGTAGACAAAGGGAACCTGAGAACTTAGTGTTAAGAAACTGCGTTGTTCATTAAGGCACTTCCGTTCCCCAATTTTCGACAAAGTTTTGACTAGTGGCGGAACTCAACGCGGCGTTTTTATTATTTTCATTATGCATAATTTATAATTTTTTTTTGTTACGTAACAATGTCTAGATTTGTTAGATTTATCCATTATACTCTAGGTGGAGTATCAAATCGCGTCATAATTTAGGCGTGAAATTGATCGATATGACTTTGAGAGGAGGTCAACGACCTCAATCAATTATCTGTATCGCTAAACCTTGAAGCGGATTCGACACGAGTATACACAAGTGCTAAACAAAGGTATGACCAATCACAAAATTCAAGTAATCACTATAATCGGTAATTTACATTTAAATATTGTATACAAAATAAAATATAGAAAATAAAACAAAATATGAGAAAAAAATAAAAAATATATATTTAATTTTTTTTTTGTATTGCTGCTTTTGATTGAGGCTATGAAACTATGAATAAGGCATAATTAGTAGTGTACTAAATATTTTTTTGGTTATTGAATGTAAAAATTGGGTACTCATTTAAAAAATGTATAAAGAAAAATACTTATTTAATTTAAAAAAAATTACGTAGCGGGACTCGAACCCGTGCCTCCTGGAAAACGACCTGGTCGGTTTCCGGGAGGAGCGAATTAATATCTCCAAACTTTCTTCCTGAGATAAAACCTGATATAGACAGACAGACGGATGCACGGACGGACAACAGTGGAAACAATCTTATTGGGGTTACTTTTTTCCATAAAAGGCACGGAACCCTAAAAGGGTAACATAAAATTTGTTGGTTATTAATATCTAAGGATAAACAAAAGTACATTAAAATATGTAATAATAGTAAAAAAAATAATATATTCCATTATTTTGTATTTTATTCATTTACATAAAAAAGCAGCCCATACAATAATACCTTGTCGCTTACATTGCCACTATCAGATCATCTAACAACATGCATGTCGTCTAACAACATTAACATAAGTTAGATATAATAGAAAACTAACGGTGACCGCGAGGTCGAACTTCTAATATATTATCTTTAAAAAAAAATTAAAAATAATTAACTTTAGGCTGTATCCCGGACACAGCAGGGTAGGCAGAGGGAACCTAGTGTTAAGACACTCCGTTTCCCAGTTTCCCCTGAATTTTGGAGGCATTGCGTGTTTAATGGCAAAACTCAACGCTGCGCTTAGCCGCGTCACCAGTACGAAAAAATGGAAATATAAATTTAAATAAATATTTCATTCCTTCGAGTGAGGATCGAACCCAGAACCAGTTACAGTTACACTTGGTGCCCCTGCTATAGATATAAAAGAAAAGTAACGGTGACCGCGAGGTCGGCCTTCTAATATATTGTATATATATTAGCCTAATAACGTCTGTCTGTACCACAACCATTGTTAGCCAAACGAAGTCTATAAAAATATCGATGGATTTGCATAATAGCTTCACAAATTACATTATTGCGTATAACGGTCACTCAGTAATGGCAGTTTGGTCGCATGTCAGAGTAATATGGAAAGTTTAAATTATTAAATTTGGAGGCTCTATTATTATTGTAAGTTTAGGTTATTAGAACAGAAAATAAAATAGATGTAAAATAATTAGTAAATACAGATAAATTAATTGAAAATAAATAAAATTAAATCAGCTTCACGCTGTATCCCGCACACAGCAGATTAAGCAGATGGAACCTAGTGTTAAGACACTCCGTTACCCACTTTCCGCCGAGTTCGGAAGGCATTGCGTGTTGATTAGCGGAACTCAGCGCCGCGATTTGCCTCGACACCAGAGCGAAGATATGAAAATATAAATCCAAATAAATTCATCTCTTCCAGTGGGGGTGCCCCTGCGCCAAGACTGGCCTCAAAGATAAATTCATGAATTATTAATTATCGAGGCGACAGTTGTGGATTCGATCTATTTTTTTCTTCGCTCGGACACCAAAGCAAAAACCGTTGAGTTCCGCCACTCAATACATAAAGCGACTTTACGGAAAAATTTTAGTGAAAGAGAATCTTAACATTTAGCTCCCTATGCCTACACTTCTATATGCGGGATACAGCGTGAACCTGATAAAATAATTAATTGAAGAATGAAATAAAAAATCGGAAATGAAATTTGTTATTGCAATATTAAAGCTATTTAAACAAAATCTAATAGTAGTCACCCCAATATACTCTTCTAAGTATATACTGTAAAATAAACAAAACTACAACGATTAGATTGCGAGACTAAATATCAATTAAAGTTACAATTTGAAACAGGATCCTGGACGAACACCGGAGCAGACTGGTTCAAACGCACTCAGACTGTCAGACTACCGTTTCAAATTTGTATTTACGAATGATTTGGCATTTGTTTGAATGTACGTGCGTTTGAAGTTTAAGAAGAACAAACAAAAAGTTCATTCGTGTGCATCTAAAATTGTTATCGATATCGTGCACGAAAAATTGAAGCTACAATGTATTACATTTTAGTGTATTTGGGAAACGAATTGAATTTTTAAGTGATCTGTACTCTATAGATAGTCGGGTATGGCTTCTACCCACTTCAATTAACATCGATCGTTTCAACCGTTCCAGTATTTCATCGCATATTCGCACCAATTTTAATTTTCACTTGTAAAAAGCTTAAAATTCATTTGCTGTTGATGAACAATTAAAATTTTACTCATACAATTCTAGTGAAGTATTATTAAACATAATAAATTTCAATCAATAATATAATAATAATATACATTATATAAAGCAGGCGTGTTGAGGTTGTCGTGGCGCAGGGGCAAAAGAATGTGACTGTAGCGCGACGGTTGTGAATTCGATCCCCTCTCGAGCGCATGAAGTATTATTTATTTCCATTTCTTCGCTCTGGCAACAAGGCAAAGCCAGCGTTGAGTTCCGCCAACACGCAATGCCTCGGAAATTTTTGCGGAAAGCGGAGCGGAATATCTTAACACTAGGTTCCCTCTACCTATCCTGTTTGCGGGATACAGCATGAAGTTAATTATTTTGATTAATTAACTCTTGTGAAATAATATAAAACATCACGAATTTAAATCAATAATAATAATACGTTATGTAAAGCGGGCAAGTACCAATTAGTCAGCCATTTCCGCACATCGTCCGTCCGACATTGTAATTTGAAAAGCTCCAGCAAGTCCTTTAAAAGATCCATAAATGTACTAATATTACTAATTTACTAGTGAACGACATCAGCATAAAGCGGCAGTTGTCATATAAATTGTGGGCTTTGAAGATATTATCGTGTATATGTTGTTGAAGTAATAAAAGAATTGTCAGCTCTGGAAATGTCTGAAATTATGTAATTTCATTTTTACTATATACGAAAGCTTAAACTTTATATATATACTAGAGGGCGCGCGCGGCTTCGCCCGCTTATTAGGACTGAATTCTAAAAAAACCACGAAACACGTNATATATATATATATATATATATATATATATATATTTTTTAGTCATTTTATCTCCGATATATTCGGGACGCTGCATATAAGAAACATAAGCTATTTAAGTTAAATATATTTAAAACAAATTCACACTACATATACATTTTTAATATGTAAAAATTATTTATATAAGAGAATACTTACAATTAAATTGTCTATAAATTAATAACAATTTCGATATAGGCCTTGTCCCAATTGGTGACAGATGAACCTACAACCATCATGATCGAGCGTTTATATTAACCACTAAACTATTATTGTAAAAAGAAGGACACAACTATAAAATCTTGTTTTTAGTTTGACTACAACATGAAAACGGCCTGAAGAGAAAACAACTAACTGATAACATAAACAAGCCGTGCAATGCTAAGAATCTAATCAAGTAGATGGAAATATTTTATTAAGTTTAATTAATTCAAAAGGTTTATACTTCCATTTCGAATGAATCTCAAATAAATTTTCAACTCAATTATTTCGTTTTAATTCTAATGTTGTTTGTTTAGTGTAAGTAGTAATAAAACTCTATAGTTTTGCTACTACTTACACTACTTACCCCTATGGGTATAAACCATAGAAAAAAACCCAAGGTAAGACAATGTCTGACTGTAAACTTGTTATTTGTGTGGTCGACGATATATGATATTTATAATTTAATTTTTTTATTTTTACCTCCGATATATTAAAGTGTGATGTGCCTCTAATTTGGGCGAAATGTAGAGTAATGCCTTGACATGAATTTATCATTCTATTTTTCAAATAAGTACTTTTTGTATTTAAAACGAAAAACAACTATTTTTAGAATACAGAGATAGGTGCATAGTAAAATATTTACTCCAACCACATTAATTTTACGACTTTGAAAGCTACGAGCATACGTAAGAAGACAATACACAGTTACTAAGAGCTACAAGGCTGAGGAAATGACGGTTCATAAAATATTCTGCGAAATCATTACGTACTGCGCTATAGAAAATATATGCTTCATTTAGTGCAACGTGTGGAACACAACATCCAATAATTATGAACCCGTTTCATATTCATACATACATATTATGTTAACATAAAGGTATATTATATTCAAGCAGATTTTTTTTTCGTTGTGTTAACTGTACATCTCAGTTGTTCATATATAAAAAATCTACCTACTGACTCGCTTAGGATAGTATAATACATGGTGTTAATATGATTTTTTTTGCATTGAATTGGCGTTTGTAACACTAACAAAAAAAATACTTGACACTGAATTCAGTGTCAAGTCACTTTTTTGCAAGGTAAGCAAAGGGATTAGATAACTCTCTTCCTCTTGGGATTAATCCCGGCTTTTGCCAGAAACTACTTTCTAACTGAACCTACTCCATTTGACCAGTCTTTAACATCGTCGACGATTAGACCATTGGCTCTCATGTCCTGCATCAGGCGATCCAACCAGCGCTTCCTTGGGTGTCCAGGAGATCCCACTCCAGGGATTGATATAGCAAGGCACTTGCATCCAACATAGTTCTTAGGTCGGCGTGTAACGTGGCCAAACCATCTCGGCGAAGTTCTTCGAGTTTATCCTATACGTCACGGACTCCAAGACTACCTCAAATGAATGTGTTATGTATGCGGGCAAACCGAGTTACGTGTTATGTCATCGGCATACATCATGAGCCATGTAGATGATCAGGTCAGGCCTTAAATGTGAGCCAAGACATTATCGAGCACTACATAGAACAAGGAGATCCGTTCAAAGAGCTTCATGGTATCACTCATAAGCTTAATGCTTCCTATAACTGCCACAATCTTGAACACTGCCCCTTCCCTTGTAAATAGGAGTAATACAGCTAAGCCGCCACTGGTGTGGCATCTTTCATCAGTGTTCAAGATATAGTTAAAAAGATCAGTAAGTATGAGCACACCAAGAGAGCCCAACGATTTCCAAGCTTCGATTGGAATATCATCAGGTCCCAACGCTTTTCTATTCTTCATGCGTCGAAAGCAATTCTGATTTCCGTCAAAGACTTTTAGATCAACAAGTACGAGTTTAGGCGATGGGTCGTGATGAAGACTACATGGATGTTCAGCAACTCCTCGAAGTAACTTTTCCATTTCTCCTTGCGTCTTTAATCCCGGGCACATGCCAATTTGTTTTTGAGCTTCTGCCTTTCTATTACTTCTAGCTATGCCGGCTATAGCTCTTTTACTGGAAGATTTTGCTACTATGTACTCCAGCCTATCTTCAAGAAAGTTGAGTCGCTGCCATTCCCTAAAAACAAACTTCTTTTTATGAATTATCTCCTCCTACACCTTATCATTCCACCACAATTTCCACCACCTTGCAAACCATTAGTGTAAAACTAAAAAGAGTTCCAAAATATAACGTTTTTGACTATATTTTTTTTTTGTTCTATTTTGTTATATGATTATGATTCGGAACGTCCATAACTATTTTATCATACCATAACGTTATTAACGCAATTTATAGATAGGAATATGAATCTCCATATAGGAAAACGAAAACAAAATACCTATTTTGAAGCCTTTGTGACATGCAATTTTACATTTAATGAGTTTGAATTTATAATTTATGAACGTGTGGGCAGACCCAGACGTACTTGGTGTAGTAAGCGTTCCATCCAGTATTGAAAGAACTTGTGAAAGTTTGAGATTTATTTAGATTTTCTTTGAGAAAATTTAGCAGCTAAGTTAGTCAAAATAAGAGATTTTAAACTTAGCTTTGAGGTCGTCGTGGCGCAGTGGCACTAGTAAGTGACTGTAATCGCGACGATTGTGGGTTCGATACCTACTCGGGGGAATGAATTATTATTCATCATTTATTTTAAGTAACAAAGAAAAGAGCGGCGATGAGTTCCGCCACTTAACACGCAATGCCTAAAAATCTTACAAACAAAAAGTGGAACGGTTGTCTTTACACTAGGTTCCCTCTACCTACCGTGCCATGTGCAGGATATCACGTGAACCGTGATTTTCATTTCATCGTTCTTGTATAGAGATAAAGCACTGCGTTGAGTTCCGCCACTCAACACGCAAAATCACAGTACAAAATTTTGTGGAAAGTGGCAAAAGGAGTGTCTTAACAATAGGCTCCCTCTGCCTACCCTATACATATGGAAAATATATCTTGAGGCTAAAAACATATATGAAAATGTAAAATGAAATCCAAAATCCAATTAACACAGTGAATATTACTATCTCTACTAGTGTAGCTCTACACTAAGACAATGGATTAACAGATTTAGAGATGAGCTCTTGTATGTACGCCCATGTAAATGTAGCGCCCACAGTGTGCACTCGGTAACTTAAGGAATAATTGTTTTAACTTAAATTATTTTCATATAATGAATAGAACCCACGCTTACCAAATAAATGTATACAATTTCATAGATAACAATAGGGACGTCTCAAATTACTTGAAGTTGCGTCGTATGTTAATAGTATTATTGTAACTGTCGGTGCTAAAATAACCAAAAACTTTTCTTGTATGTACCTACTCTATTTTAAAAGATGTAATTATTATGATCTATCTGACCTGCAAAGCTAGATATTCTCACGCAGAAAAAAAAATTAAATCAGCTTCATATTGTATCCCGGGTAGGCAGAGAGAGCCTAATGTTAAGACACTCTGTTCCCCATTTACCGCCGAATTTTGGAGGCATTGCATATTCAGTGGCGGAACTCAACGCCGGGCTTTTGCCTTGGTGCCAGAGAGAAGAAATGAAATTATTAAAAGAAAATAATTCATTCTCTCATCTCATCGTGAGGATCCAACCCACAACCGTCGCGTTACAGTTACACCATTGCGCCACTCTTAAAAAAAATCAATGCATAATAATAAAATTAAAATTGACGAATATACTTTTTTTTTCCGAAAAAATCTTTACAATATGTTAAAATTCACTTTGTAAGCTAGCAACTCAATAATAGCTAGATTGAATTAAATACCTAGCACAAAACGCTTCTAATAAGTTTTAAAAGAAATCTTTTATAGCATTCAGATTAAATAATATTGTCTTTTCCCTTGCCGACGCAGTTCCCAACGGATTAATAAAATCCCTGGAACCGGGAAACGGCAGTAAAATAAACGAACAAGACATATTGTAACCGTAGATTTTATCACGTAAAGGACTTTCCAAGATATCGTCGTAATATTTTAAATATATTTTTAGATATAAAGTTTCTGCTTTGGAATAAGTTTTACGATCTGCTGAATTTCTTATTTATTTAAAAAAAAATATATTATATATTTTATAAATTCCTCTTTTAAAATATGTTACTTTCATCCAAATCTATTATACAATATATCTATAGAAAACTCGCTCCTTACTGAGCAAGACTGAGAGATAACGCTCATTCGAAATTAAATAGCGTAGAAAACTGATAGTTGTCATATGGCTTCCTTGAGGAGTGTAGAGGAGCACTAAAAAGAAAGGTTTCACAAAACTCCTACGGGAACGAGAAAAGATGTAAGTTTATATTTTACGTCTTAAAATCCACGTAAAAATAGTTACGGCCGGTAAATAGTAACATATAAATGTATTTATGAAGATGACATTCTTATAAAAATGTAAAAAAAATCTACATACAATATTTGGATACACTGTGTAGAATTAGTTTTATATTTTAGAATGTACATATATGTTGAAACTGCAGCTCTCGCTAGGACTGTAAGCTGTATTTCAGCCGAACGAGCAGTTTCCGTAATCATTTTACTATTTGCGATTTCCGTAGAAAACGGAATGAACATACTTTTTACATAAGTACAAGGTTCTTGACAGTTTTTTTTATTATTTTGTTATTGTTTTAATCAAAAAAATCAGCTTCACGCTGTATCCCGCACATAGCAGGGTAGGCAGAGGGAATGTAGTGTTAAGCCACTCCATTCCCCACTTTCCGCCGAATTTTGGAGGCATTGCGTGTTGAGTGACGGAACTCAACGCCGCGCTTTGCCTTGACACCAGAGCGAAGAAACGGAAATACAAATTTAAATAAATATTTCATTTCCTCGAGTGGGGATCGAACCCACAACCTTCGCGTTACAGCCACACCCTTGTGCCCCTGGGCCACGACGGCCTCAATTATTATCAGTCGGCCTCAGTTATTGTTTTATGTTTTTTTTTTTAAATTAATATTCATATTAAATATCTGAAAGGTTATTAGGTTTTATTAAATATATTAAGATTAGAGGATTATTTAAAATAAAATAGTACGAAGTTATTACAAATATGCAAAATTTAGTATATTTATGTTTGCATAACATTGAAATAGGCACATAATAATTCTGGTATTTAAGCACCACGGCTACGCTTTAATGTTTATTGCCAACCATTAAGAAATACTTCACTTACAAATATTTTCTGTTTATAACTTCGTCGTTAAAAATTTACTGTTTGTATTCTTCTTGGTTACTTATTTAGTTATAGGTAGATATCGATTTAGTCAAGAAAATCGATTTTAAATATATAAATCTAAAAACATCCATTTTTTTTCAGCTTCACGCTGTATCCCGCACACAGCAGGGTAGGCAGAGGGAACCTAGTGTTAAGACACTCCGTTCCCCACTTTCTGCCAAATTCTGGAGGCATTGCGTCTTGAGTGGCAGAACTCAACGCCGCGCTTAACCTCGACACCAGAGTGAAGAAATGGAAATATAAATTTAAGTAAATTTTTCATCTCCTCGAGTGGGGACCTCGAACCCACAACCAGTCGGTTTTACAGTCACACCTCGTGCCGCTGCGCCACAACCGGCGTCAAAAACATCAATGACAAGCAAAATCCATTTATTTATTTTTTTATTTCGATTCCACTTAATAAAAATACCAATCGTACGAAAAACCCTTTACGTGTTTATCCATTAATACAATTTGAGCAATATATATCGAGGCGGTGTTTTTACAACAATTCAACCAAACCAGGCCGAATTTTGTGAGGTTCAATTTAAATTTCAACTCGAAACGACATTAAGAGACTTCTTTTTGCGATCACGGAGACGGCGCCAAATAAACTTATATCGATATATCACTATCCATGTCACTCGTTGGCCTAAATTATGCGTAACCAGAGTCACTTTCCGTTCTTAAATCCTGGATTCGTGACATTCTTGTTCGATACTTAATGTTATAACGTTTACAAAATCTGTTGAGGTATATAATTTAGTAGATAAATTTTTGTATAAAAATACCTGTTTATTTTATTATCACGCGGTGTCGCATACATTTATATTTTACATTGCTTGTGTAGTACATTTTATAATTAGATATATGTTATAAATTAAACAATTTAACTGTTTGTCATACCTTGTTACGTATTAATTACTATATTTTTTCTAAACGATATTAAGTATTTTACAGTATACTTTAGTGAGTCTTGACGTTTTTTTGAAATAGTCGTTTGTACGTTTGTATCCTACAATTTAGTGAAGGAAAATTCATTAGAAATGTTGCTTTTGGGTCGACGAAAGCAGAGAATCAGGAACGCAGGCTTTTGTCAAATTCTGAAAATTAGGAATAGTCTTTTATACATGCAAGAATTTTACTCCTGGAACCAACGAGACGGCCCAATATTTCTAACTGCCTCACAATTGCGTTTTTACTTTTGCATAGAGAGATATCTAATAGACACCATCTTATCCAAATTTTTTTCTGCTTCACCTCGATAGATAGAGAGTACCTAATGTTAAGACACTCCGTTCCCCACATTCCAGTAAATATTTCGGGGACCATTTGATGAACTCAACTCAACGTCGGTGATTTTGATTTGATGCTAGAGCGAAGAAATGAAAAGATTAATTAAAAACATAATAATAAATGAAATGAAAAGATTAAATAATTAACTAATTGACTTGAAAGCAAAACCGCGGCTAACCACTAGTGGTCCATAAAACAAACCCCTGTGAATCAATCGCGTAGTATATTTTGCTGTCTCTGAAGCTTTTGTGCAGGTATCAATGTAAGCATTCAAATGTCGTCCGCAAAGCTCAAGTCGAGTGAATCGAGGCGTAACAAGCACAGTCTCTTTGGTAAGAGCTGATACACAAATGCGAAGTACAAATATTTTCTACTTTAATTCTGTGAGTGGAGGCAGATTTAGTATTTAAGCTTTCAAGCTTAGAGAAAAATCTAGAAACACGTACAATATTTGCAACGTGCATAGTAAAAGTTTTGACTACGATTACGCTATATGTTGTACTATATGTATTGTTGTTTATACTTTTCAACCTAGTATGAAGATATACTATTCTACCCTTTTTGCCAGAATTCGAAACACTATGCGTTGATTGGCAGAACTCGCACTTAGGCCCCTATTCATAAACCACTCTTTTTTATGGAAAGGACAAGGCAAACGAGCGTACGGGTCACCTAATGATAAGTAATTATCACCGGCCCTGGCAACGTGCAGAGGACGACGAGCTCTAAAACTCCGTCTAGAGGAGCTACAGGTGCGTTGCCGGCTTTCAAGGTGGAAGTAGACGCTGTTTTTCAAGGTACCCATGTCGTATCGACCTGGAAATACTGCCAGTACAGGTAAGCTATTCCACAGTCGCGTGGCGCGTGGAAGGAAGTTCCTATGAAACCGCACAGTAGTGGAATGTTTGCCAGTAAACATGAGATGTCATTTTAATATTTTATTTAATAATATATATGAATTAAAATGACATCTCAAAATCGCTTTCATTATTAAAATTGAGAGCGGTTAATAATTACGGGCCTTAGTCCTCCAAAGTTGGGAACTCGTTCCCTTAAAAGGGTTCACACCCACGATCATCGTTTGCTGTTTACATTGGCACTTGGCGCCACTATGCCCCCAATTTCCACAAATAATAAAAAAAATACATTTTAAATATGTACTTTTATTTTTCCCCCATAAAATTATTTTATATGTAATTCATTTCTGTATTCACCATTCGATGAACATCCATAACATCAGTTTCATTATATGAATGGACCGAAAAGAGTCCAATTTCTTCAATAACCATTCCACTACACATTCCAAAGTACATTCGCGCTGGAATAGAAGTGGCGGGGTTGTGATTACCTATTTCCTGTATTAATTCGGCAGTGCGTTTCAACCCTCTGAAAGGGCCATTTCCGTCCCTTTATCAAAACTCTCAGTATATAAGCAACGCTTAGTGATACGAACATGATTTTCTCCACAGCTGTTGATTCGAGTGGATGTATTCGGGAATAGAAGATTTTTTTTATTGTATTAATACTTAATTAACACGATTTAAAAAATATATATACGTATTATAATACGAATTCTCTTAACGGCTTTTTTCGCATAATAGAGTTGATGGAGAATCTATTGACAAAAGCGAGTTTCTCCGCTTTCCTGAATTCAATACATGGAATATTGAGTAGTGGAATTCAATGTCAAACTTTTTCTCACTAAAGCGAGGAAAAAAAATATTATATTGTTACTTACTATAGTAAGTACGTACATTTTACTCAAATAAAAATTAAATTTCTTAATTGGTTGGCTTGTTTATAAATTATTTATCACAGTAAGAAGTAAACTATTGAAAATCAACAAGTCTCAATCGTCTTTCGCTATATTTAATAAAAGATCAACAAAAACTTTTAGTTATTAGTGATAAGTTTATGTAGCTCATGCTCCATTTATCATTTATTGATTCAATATATAAAGAAGCGTGGGCCATTTCTTTTAAATATTACTATAAGCTTGAAGCAAGTACTTTATATCTTTGCAAAAACTTTAAATAGGTAATTACTAATACAGGGCCAAGTTTATTACATGTATTTATTTTTTTCTTTGTAATTATTAAGTATTTTTGTGCTTTCTTGAAAAATGCCATATATGTTATGAATATGATATTTCCTATTTAAAGACAGCCGACAACTTATTGGCCGTGTGATCCCGGCCTAGAATAGGATCATCCTGGTACTGGTAGAGTCGTAAGAGGCGACTAAATTACGTGTGGTAGAGTCACGTCGCCAGCAATGGCAACACGCATGGGCAGACTTGACCGGATCACTACCACCCCCGGCATTTAAAACCGGCGTGAAGTAGTGGCTTTATGCCACTGCGTTTCGCATCAGGTAATGCCGGGCTCCGGAGCCCAACCCACCTTACAGGCAGGCAACGCACCTATAGCTCCTCTGGTGTTGCACGGAGTCGTGAGCGGCGGTAATCACTAACCATCAGGTGACCCGAACGCTCGTTTGCCTTGTCTTTTCCATAAAAAAAAACCATGACGTTTAATTGAAAACTTCAAAATTGTGCTTTAATTCCTTTTCAGCTTCACGATGTAGAAAAGGCAGATTCCGAGATCACTCCATTCCCCACTTTCTGCCATGAGGTATTGCGTAGTGAATGGCGAAACTCAACGCCGCACGCCACGCCGCCTGCTCACCAGAGCGAAATAATGAAAATGTTAAGTATTTCATTTCCTCGAGTGGGAGTCGAACTTGTCTAGTGTACAGTCTCACGCTTGTGCCGCTGCGCCACGAAAGTCTCTTGCTTTAGATTAATAAAATCGTGTTAGCTTAAAATTTTTGAATGAAGCTGGCTCTTAGCTATTATCTATGTTATAGTGGCTAGTTATCTATTAAAATAACGTTCATAAATAAATGTTAATAATGAAAAATACATTTGAAATACTGTAAACACAAAAAAAATAATAATAAAAAAAATAACCAGCACATCCGTGAAGACCCATCATTTAAAATTGTAATGTGAGCGAGCACAGCAACGGATTCAGCCGTAAATGGCGAAAAGAGAATTAAAGCAATTTATTACTCAAATATAAAGTGTAAAAGCGTTCAGCATTGTAAAAAAATATAGTATATTATTTACTTTTAGAGTTAAACATTTCACTCAAACGATGTGATACAGATAATTTATAAAGTAATTATTTACTTAACAACTTAGTCTTAAGTCTTAAGAAGAAAATTTAAAAAAATATGTCAGTGTAGGTAATGTTATGGAATCTGTAGAATATTTCTTTTCTTTTATTTATGAGGTGCGTGAATATAAATTAAATTAAAATCAGCTTCACGCTATATCCGGCATACAGCAGAGTGGGCTCCCTCTGCCTACTCTGCTGTATGTAATTGTAATTAAAATGTTGTTGCTTATACGGAGTGTCTCAAAACTAGGTTCCCTGCTGATATAGATCTATATCTATATTACTTCAATGAGGTAAATGTGGCATTAAAACTACATACTTATTCTTTAATCCGCAGAATTTTTAGGCGTTGCGTGTTGAATGGCGGAACTCAACGCCGGGTTTTGTGCCTTGGTGCCATAGCCAAGAAATAAAAATATTTACCACTTGAAGGAATTAATTAATACATAATAATTAATTCCCTCGAGTGGTAATCAAACCTGCGCCACGACGGCTTATGATAACAGAATAATATAGATACAACTGGACATTTTAATACCCGACTAGGTATTTTAAATTTAACTTTTAACTATATTTTGAAACTCGATATTTTAAACTGAAAAATGGTTTTATACCATATTTTGAAACAAACGTTTTTTTTTTGTTCTAGAATATTGAAAATATATTTATATTTTATATTCTTTTAACAAAGCTTCGGCTCCGTTTATTGTTACACTAAAAGCAGTGTGCATATAAAACTCGAAAATATTTTATTAGGCGTCATATTATTTTTGAATTTTTTATTATCAAATCGTTGTTGTGTTGTTAGGTATATGTACAAAAGACTATAAAATTTTATAGACAATTTTGTTTTCAAAAATTCGTTTTGTTTACTTTATTAGGAACTCAATTCCTATTTAATATGGCTTGACCCGCTTACAGCAGGGTAGGCAGAGGGAACCTAGTGTTAACACACGTTGTTCCCCACTTTCCGCCAATTTCTTTTCAGGTATTGGTTACGTTCGTTCGCAAAGAAATGAAAATATTAATAAATACGATAAGATTATCATTTATTCCCGCGAGTGAAACCTACTCTATCCTATCCCGTAATCGAACCTACAACCGTCGCTTTTACAGTCACACCCTTCTGTCATCGGGCCAAGACGGCGTCAACTGCAATATAAACTTACACTAACTTTTAATAGTGAAAAGCTCCTTACTCCTTACTTAATTTAAAAAAATGCTTAATACTTTACAAAATGTCTTAATTAAATAAGTTACTCATATGACAAATTAATGTCTTAATAAATAAGTTACTCATATGACAAATTAATGTCTTAATAAAAACCAGACAGTTAATAAATGAAACAGATGTTAATCTCAACCGTCCCAATATATATTATTTAGGTAAGATTAGTCATCGGTTGATGGCTCGCTAAATCCGGCCCCAGAGACGAACGATCTAAAGATAAGGTCACTTTGGACACTGTATTAGATATATACTGTATGTACTTATATACTAGTCATTATCCCAGCTTCACGCTGTATCCTGTACACAGCAGTGTTGACAGAAAGAACATAGTGTTAAGACACTCCGTTCCCCATTTTCCACCGAATTATTCGAGGCATAGAGTGTTGAGTGGTGGAACGCAACGGCGGGCTCTTGCCTTGGTGCCAGAGCGAAAAAATGAAAATATTAAGAAATAAATTTCATTCCCTTCAGTGGGGATCGAACCTGCAACCGTCGCGTTTCAATCACCCTTATGCCCTTGGGCCACGACGACCTCACTAGTATATATATACAAAATATTTTATCTTAATGACTAAAAATATTTATAACATTTTAATTATAATGTTAAAGGCTGAAGCATAATTACATATAATTGGCATTTAAACAATATTAAACCTTTATAATAATTCATGCAATATTTTTAGCTTAGAAATTTTTAGCTTGACTCTAGCTCTATACTACTTCGACGAGGTAAATGTAAGATTAAAACTGTGAAGTCATTTAAACGAAATCTTCCATTATTAACTAAATGTTAATTGAAACCACCTGTGGTGAACGAATATGTTTTTGTACTTCACTTAAGTACACTCTAGACTTAATAAGCAATAATTAAATAAGAAATAAACGCGACCGGTTGTGGGTTCGATTTGCGCTCAAGGAAATGAAATATTTAATATTTTCATTTCTTTACTCTGGTGTCGAGGCAAAGCGCTTCGTTGATTTCCGCTCTTCGAAACACAATGTCTCCATGATTTGGCAGAAAATGAGATACGGAGTGTCTCAACACTGGATTCCCTCAACCTATCCTGCTGTGTGCGGGATACAGCGTGACGCTAAATAACAAATATAGCGTGTCATTTATAATAAAACAATACAACAGCTACAAACGAAAGCAATTGATAAATATGGGTAAATGATAATACCAAGAAACCAAATTGTCGTATTAAACGCAATAACAGGTCTAATTTGCGTAATAGACTGATTGCCTTGTTACTAATACGAGCCGTCTCTACTTGATGCATGAGTGGACAGAGACGAGAGACGTTCACATGCATGGGAACAGTTCAGTGATAGAGCCGAATTGCAGTTGACGAGGAAATGCGGGCTGAACCCTCTAAAAACGTTGTCGTAATTGGTTTCGGATACGAAATATATTCGAAAAGGATTTATTTTTTGTATAAGTTCAAAATTTATTTGTGTAAAGCTACTTTGTTATTGTTTAATTGCAAAAATTATGAATGTTTTGTTTTTTTGAAAAGGTTTCTCCAGACTTTATTAATTATACATTCAGTCGATATATAGTATACAGGACGAAGTCGGCGGTAAGGGCGCCCCCCGTAGGACTCGGGCCTATACTTGCCGCCATAAACAGAGCGTTGCGTTAACGGTTTAGCGTTTTTCTCGAAAAGTATACGTCTAAATTACATGCTATAAAAGCCAAAGCTTATCTTCATAAAATTTCCTTGATGATGGAGTAATTTTCATTAGTAAGTTTCAATATCTTTGTCAAATAAAAAACGTTTAAATATCACCTTGCAATTTTCAATTATTTTTTGTCACAAAATGTCTTATTGTGAGCCTCGCGGAATTTATTTTACAACTAATGAATGTTTTTGTACTACAATGTACTTACATATATATATATATATATATATATATATATATATATATATATATATATAACTATTTCTGCAGCGCATCCGGCCAAAGTAATACAATGGCGTTCTTAATTATTGTTTTTTAATTGATTAGGCTAATTAAGAATTAAATCGTAACGTCATACAGCCTATAGCACTCCTGGAGAATGTAGCTTTCATACAAAACAAACATAAAGTAAATTTGAGTTCCAGAGATCTTAGAGCTTAAACAAACAAACAAACCAACAAACACACTCTTCCGCTTTATTATACTAGTATATATGTTATATTTATAGCCCCTGCGTCACCACTGGCATCGTAAAGAATTTCGTAAAGCTTCAAATACACACTACTACACTGACAGACCACTAGACAATATCCACAATAAAACCTACTATTTTACTTAATAAACAACTTCAGATATTTCTACGCCAAGGAATCCCCAGTAATACGGTTGGGAACACAATATATCACCTGCCACCTAATGCAGATAGAGGATCTCCCTGATGTATGTGGTGTATCAGCGAAACGAGTTTTCTGTCCAAAATAATCAGGTGAGAATGGATTTTCGTACTATATGTTACACTAGAAAATTTTCCGATAAATTAAATTCAATTTTGTAAATGCTTACATATAGATACGTAAATATAATAAAATTAGCATGTAGGTTACAAATATTAAAGAAAGTTTTAGTACAATACATTTTTAATGCTTAGGCAATTTAGACTAAAACAAAATCTTTTCTTAATTGATCGAGAGTGAAAAAAAGAGTCTTCCTTGATCGATTGCTTTTAGGGCTCCGTACCTTTTATGAGAAGACGAACCCTTATAAGGTCACTTTGTTGTCTGTCTATCTATCTGTCTTTTTGTCTGTCTGTCAAGAATCTTTACCTCAGAAACTCTTGAAGATATCGAATTGAAATTCAAACCAGACACTCAGATCTACGGTCCCTGGATTTCCTTAAAAAATGTATTTCTACATTAATTTAAAAAGTTATTGCGGTTAATATCGCAAAAAAAAATATGTACTTCAACGCTATAAAGGAAAAATTAATAGAGTACCTCCGGTTGGCCTAGAATTATGAAATTTGGCAGCTAGCATCAACAGGGAGTAGATCAGGGACTAGTTTAGGAAAAAAACTAAAAATTATTACATTAAGCTAAGTTTGAATTTCAGAAATATCTCGAGACCTAGAATTTTTGTACGGAACCCTCGGTGGGCAAGCCCAACTCACGCTTGTCCGGTTTTTTTTTCACTTTAATTTTCAATTTATATATTTGTTTTACTCTGTCTCAACAGCGCACATGTTTTGTTGCCAGAACGAAGAAATGTATATTTTAAATAATGAACTTCTCCGTAAGTATTGAACCCACCCCATCGCGCCTACAATCACACGCTGTGCCACTGCGTCAGACCGCCTAAGAAAACTATTATACTTATTACAAGATATTAGTGTTTGTTTTTATGAATACTATGAAGTATAAGTAAGCATACTTAGTACGAATAAAATAAAGTTTGTTTAGTAACATAGTTAATGTTTTACGATTTTTGAAATATTATATACAAAAAATAAGGATGTTAAAAATTCTATTTGATAAAAAAATCCAAAAATTTTTAATTTAAAATTTTAAAGGGATTGATAGTAAATATATTAACTTAAAAAAACTCCTTATAAGTAGTAATGGTAATATCATTATACAAGTAGTAGGTACATGAAAGAAAATACTTCGCGTTATTATTCACTGCAATATGCGGAATTTCTTAACGAGATTTTAAGTCGGTTTTTTTAATTGAACACAATATTCAACAGGTTTTTCAACAAGTAATACGAGTTTCAAAAATTTACGCCAAAATTATTTTTTGCGTTTTTTTTAAACACGAAAGTTAATAATATGGTATAGGTACTTTAAACATGTGATTTCAATGATCGATGGTGATTTCAGGTGTTCCTGGCCTACTTTAAATTTTCTAACGATGGCGTTATATTTATATGTTTTTAAGTTTAGCTGGGTATACCATTAAAAACAATTCCTCCACCTACCCTTCTTCCACTTTCATTTTTTACGGTAACAGAAGATGCTAAAAATATTGTTTGTACTTTTAATAAATCAGCTTCACACTGTATCCCGCACAGCACAGCAGGTTAAACAGAGGGAACCTAGAACCTAGTGTTAAGACACTCCGTTCCCCACTTTCCGCCGAATTCTGGAGGCATTGCGTGCTCAGTGGCGGAACTCAACGCCGCGCTTTGCCTCGACACCAGAGCGAAGAAATGAAAATATAAGTGTAAATAACTATTTCACTTCCTCGAGTGGGGTCGAACCCACAACTAGTCGATTTTACAGTCACACTTTGTGCCTCTGCGCCACGATGGCCTCGATGATAACAGTTGAACTCGAAACAAAGAATGAAGATGCATGGAGATAAATCCCTACTGAGTAACACCTCTATTCGTGTGAGATTGAAAAGATCCCACTTGATGCACACCTTTGCCTTTGTTTACTGTTCCTTCGACTTCTAATATTTAGAAATGAAGGTGCCCTTGTGAGTAGCACCTGTGTATCACAAAATCTATACATCCATAGTATTTATTTTGTATTATAATTGGTCATATTTTATATATGTATAGGTCTTTGTGAAAATTATTGTTAGAAACAGGAAATGTAGAGATATTTAACTCAGTTTTATAGTGTCAGAAAAGAATGCCACAATCTATAATATATAATCAATTCAAAAATTGTTCTCTATCATAAATTTAAGCAATGTTAGAACTAAAATTATTTACCCATCATTACATACAGAATTTTTATCTAATTACAAAAAACTAATTTTGATTGATTTGTATTGCTCCATGTTCCCACATGGAGAAGGTTGATGGTTCTACAGTGTAGAGCTGAAAAAAGCTATAGGTGCATACACTGCATTCCACATGGAGCAGGGTACTCTGAAGCCTAATGTGAAGATACATCGCTCCTCACTTTCCGCCGAATACTGGAAGCATTGCGTGTTGAGTGGCGTAACTCAACGCCGCGCTTTACCTCAACACCAAGCAAAACAATGAAAATGAAAAAATTTCATCCCCTCGACTGGGAATCGAGACTACAGCCTGTCGCCATTAGAGTCATAAGCTTGTGAACCTACGCCCCTTTTTCATAACTGTGCATGTGAAATATTTAATATATTATTATTCGTACGATTATAAAGCCATATAATATTTCATATTATCAATTACTGGATGTTCTCAAATACAATGCCAATACTATTTACTAAACGTCAAACTTGAGTCTCCATAAAAGCGCCACGACAGTAGCATTCATACTATGACAAGTTAGCAAGATGGAATCTATACGTTCTCAAGAAACTTCAGACGGCAATTAAGTCCTGACGTGTAAATAGCACTTTAACCAGACTTGCCCATTAACTTCCCATGCACTTCCCAACTTGTGTTTCAGCTTGAATCACTTATCGACCTCTCCGTACTGGAATGTAGTACGTTTACATTAAATAGCCATTTGCTCTTACCTTCGAAAGTTGTTTCAGTAGAAATGCTTTAACTTTCCTTTTATTGTTATTAGCTTTTACCTTGACTACTTTTTGTTGATCGGTTGATTTATATTGATTATGTAAGATTTGTAATGGAATTAATTATATATATGAAGAAGGTTTTTTTTTGTATCGTTCCAAAAACTGCGTTTTGAAACATAAAATCGAATTCTATTTCACTAGACTCGACTGTTTTAAACAATATTATTTTAGCTTCACGCTGTATTCCGCACATAGCAGTGAGAACGTGAGACCTAGTGTTATAAAGCTCCGTTCAATTTAAGACCCACTTTCCGCTGGATTCCGGAGGTATTGCGTGTTGAGTGGCGGAACTCAACACAGTGTCGTCACGACACCCGAGCGAAAAAAAGAAAATAGTTTCATTTCATATCAAGTATTTCTGCTGAAACGACTTTTAATTGGAGATTTTATATCTCCAATCAGCTACCCTATATAAACCGAGAGAATATTTTTGAAATGATTTACCGTAGACCGCCACGAGTCTTCATGAACCAAAACTTAGTGTGTACTCACAAAAGTCCCATGGACGTCGCCTACGCCCTGCGAGAGATATATCCTAGTATATACTCGTCTAAGAGGGTAGTACAGTCCCTTTCTTTGACACCAGTACCGGCAGATCTAAAATACACACTGTATCTCACATTTACCCAGGAAGAGAAAGAATCTCTGATCGCCCAGGAATGGGGAGGAGAAACAGGTTCGAAGGTGCTGAGTATTCACGAGTCTCAGGGTCTGACCAGCGCGACCGTTATAGTGGTTAACACTAAATCTATTAGGCTACAGCTGCATGATAGCGTTTCGCACGCCGTCGTAGCAATATCTCGGCACACCGACACCTGCACGTACTATAGTGAAGGTAAAGATGACGCAGTCAAAATGTTAATTCGGAACGCGACGGGAGCAACGACAAAACGCATTGTGGAATATAATTTAAAGATGGCTTTGAAAGATAGGAACGCAGCGGTCACCTCTTCATCGTCATGCCCTTATCCTAGTGCAAAATTCCTGACATCCAAATCAATTATTATAAAATTTTAGCATGTACTTATAGTTATGTAATTAAATATATATTGTAATGTGAAAAATTGTTAAATATACATATATAAACACTCGCTTAACACCTTAGATCTAATTTTAATTTTGTAAAATGATGTAAAGTTAAAAAAAAAACATTTTCTTATTATAGGTATTATTGTATGTAAACAATAATGTAATTAATATATATGATAAGGAAATTAGATATTATAATAAATTTAAAAAGGGTACGGACCAAGTGTCTGTAGTGTTAAGAAATAATAATATAATAAAAAATATATATATATATATATATCTCATTTCCTCGAGTGAGAATGAAACCTACAACCTGTCACGTTTACAGACATACACTTGCGCCCCTACGTCACGTTTGGCCTCAATAGCCTCGTTACTTAATAAAGGTCTGGTTTCTTAACAATTAATAGATATAATATATACATACAATTTATTTTTTTCTTAGGAGAAACAAATGAAATAACTGCTTTATATGTATTAATATTCACCATAACAATATTCGAAAGTGTTAATTAATTTTTTTTCATCACAAAAGTTAAAATATATATGTGTTACTCGTATGGCATTTTCTAATTTAATTTTGCATCTCCAGCGTTGAACTAGATTCCTGAGAGGGAAATCCGCATACATCAAGAGATGTTAATCTATATAAATGAACGTCACTAATACTTAAAACTCTCATAGTAAACTATTATATATATAATGAATATTTCATAGTAATAGTTTACTATGTAAATAAATAATAGTTTACTATGAAAATGAAATTAATCATAAAATTGTACCTTACCTTATCTATAATTCCGTATATTAAAATATCAATTTATATTGTAAATGTTTTTGTATCTTTTCCCCATTAAGGACAAACATAACAGAAATTATGAATGACCAGCTGTTACTATACTTATATTTGACTTATGTACTAACTGATTACCTAGAATCTAGGCAAAGAAAGCAAATAACAGTAAGAACAAGTCCAAACTTGCCCGCAATGTCTCAACAGAGTTCAGAGTACCAAAGTGCCCTTACGAGATTAGGCGGTCAGGCTTTACTAAGTGCATACCGGGCCTTAAGCACACTTTGGGCCCTAATTAGTTCTTGTACCGCTTTGTTACGTTAATTAATCAATCTACATACTAGCGTACAATATGACAGTATTAGCATGTCAATTACTCATTGTATGTGGTAGCTCTGTACGCAGTATTTTTTCTGAATTATGGCCTTGGAATTATGTCTTGGAATATTATTAAAAAAACAAATATATTACAATTTAATTTCTATAAAATTAAAAATCAAAAATTAATTATCAGCTTCACGCTGTATCTCGCACACAGGAGGGTAGGCAGAGGGAACCTAGTGCTAAGGCATTGCGTGTTGAGTGACGGAACTAAATACCGCGCTTTGCCTTGACACCAGAGTGAAGAAATGAAAATATAAATTTAAATAAATATTTCATTTCCTCGAGTGGGGCTTGAACCGACTACCAGTCGCATTTACAGTCACACTTTGTGCCCCTGCGCCATGACTGATCAGGAACCTCTCAACGTATACTATTTATTGATGATAATTGTTTGTTTGTCGCTAACATCATTTAAAATTTTAATAACATTTAAATTTCAGATTGACTCTTAAGTAAATAGACATATGGTAAGCAACCATAGTACATAAAAAGTACAATAAAAAAATTATATATTAATAATATAATATAATATTGTAGTAAAGCGTAAGCTAAATATTCATAATTAATTTTTTTATTGATTTTTATGTAAGGGAGGGTCTTTTTAAGTACGTTGGAATTAATTTTAATTGTCTTTCTATTGAGACTTTAATTTTCTTTTCGTTGTTGAATACCGCCATGTATTATATTTCTCGAGTATAACGTAAATGCGGGATGCTCATTAAAAACGGGAGAGGCGAAAAAGCATCTTCATATTCTATTATATTTCATTATGTAGATAATAAATATTACTATTACACTTTTATTACATAACATTTTTTATAACAATTTATTTTTAAAAATAAATTGTTATAAAAACCACGATGACAACCAAAAATGTATTTAAAAATATAAAAATCACTCTTCCGAGAATGGGACCATAGTCTAAGCCATAGGTGGCTAGGCCTCCAGAGAGAAGAACCTCCTCACAATACGCGCCGTCTCAAATAAAACTGCCTTCTGCATCCGGTTCTTGATCCAACAGCTAAGCGATAACCTCTAAAGATATTGGTACGCCAGACAGATGTCGATAGTGCCATGTTTCATAATATGTCTCTGGTAGTTACGTGTATTGATTACTTCGTCCATAACTGCACAGACAAAACTTTCAGTTTCCCCGAAAAGATCCCCGAACAGTAACCGAGAAAAAGAGGAAGCAGTATCCATGTTCGGGCCCACTAGAGCTCTAAGGAATCTACCATGCAACTCTTTGCTCTTCCAGACGGCCAGGCTGGCAAAAGTAGTAAGTACTACAGGCCTACGCCAGACTGCATACAACGTGGTTATGGAGGTTCTTGACATTCAAAAAGCCCCGACCTCCTCACTCACGCGGGATATACAGTCTCATTACAGACGAACGCGGATGGTGCATTCGGTATGTCGTCAACAATTTATGTATTTGGCGATATATAGAGTCTAACTCAGTCTGTGTCCATCTTTCAATGCCAAAAGTATAGGCTAAGAGCGTCATAATCCAACCGTTCAAAGCACGCACCTTGTAGCCACCAGATAAAAGGTTACCAAGCACATTTTTCAGACGACCAAAGAAACGTGTGGTAGAGTCAAGTCGCCAGCAATGGCAACACGCATGGGCAGACTCGATCGGATCATTACCACTCCCGGCATTTAAAACCGGCGTGAAGTAGTGGCTTTATGCCACTGCGTTTCGCATCAGGTAATGCCGGGCTCTGGAGCCCAACCCACCTTACAGGCAGGCAACGCACCTGCAGCTCCTCTGTTGCTGCACGGGGTCGTGGGCGGCGGTAATCACTTACCATCAGGTGACCCGAACGCTCGTTTGCCTTGTTTTTTCCATAAAAAAAACGCTCATTCATCAATTGCTTTATGTTCTGTTCATCAATACCCAATGCTTTAGACATACCAAGATATTTATAAGTCTCACCTTCACCCAGGGTTCTTGAAGAAAACACAATCTAAAATACAAATATTGTCAGATTTTATCACACTTCCCCGCAGTACATGTATGCTCGCACATTTTTCGACGCCAAATTCCATCCTTATATCACTACTAAAAGTTTTAGTAATCGTTAGTAGGCGCATAAGATCAGGTCGTTGCAAATAATTTTAGATCATCCATATACAGCAAGTGAGATATGCGATAATCGTCTTCTGACGACGGCGGTTGTAGATTCGACGAGCAACATCTCTGTTCATGCTGTGGGGAGTGCATTTGTCCTCCTAGCATCCCTTCTCTGCTTTCTTTATAACTGACACTTGGATTTTTTTTAATTTTGCAAAGTAAAATGTAAAATAAAGATGTATCTAATTATTAAAAAACTGTGTAACAAATCTAAATGAGCAAAAAGCTAGAAACCTTCACCCAGGGTTCTGAAGGAAACACAAACTAAAATACAAATATTGTCAGATTTTATCACACTCCCCCGCACTACTCAGTATCATTACTGTATTTCTCCCTGATTACCCTGCAATAAGTACGAACTTGATGTAATAACAAAATGATTTTTTAAATAAATAACATTAGACGTTATTTTATTTCAAATACTTTATCTAAAAAAAACTATAAGAAAAGAACATGCAACTTGTTTTTAAAACTTAATAAACAAATATAAAACGAATGTAGACATGTCTATACTGAGTTTACTATTTATCTCTTTTTCGACATGAAAGATCTATAAAAAGGAATAAAACAAAAAATACTTACACTGTATGTACCTACATAGTTATATGTCTGTACGTGGGTAATATAGTAATGGATGTTACAGAGTACAGACCCTCACTGTCAGACAACCGATCAGTCACCGTGTCGTCCACGAGTAGCCTGTCTACCACTACAGAGTAAATATAATTATCGTCTGTCCACAATGTACTTGCTTCCGCGTTTATAATAAACTAAATTACAAAATAACCTAATAGCTATTTATTATCTTAATTAAAAACAACGCTAAACACTATTAAAAGTTTATGCTTTTGCATAAAACTTGATACAATGCTTCATTTTAACTGACACTTTTAAATTAAAAATTAAAAAATTAAATTAAATATGTCCGACGCCTACCTACAAATCGATTATTTGTAAAGTATGTGTGTACAAGCAATATTTAATAAGTATTATTGCAACTTCACCTTTTTCTTATTCTAGAGACATTCCGTTCTCTCCATCAGAGCGAGGAAAGGAAAATAATTTAAATATAACCATTTCCCCAAATGGGGACCGGATAAAGTAAATAAGCACCAATCTTACAAGAGGAAATAATTAATAGTTATTTAATGTTTTCATTTTCTCATTTCTTTGGTAACAAGACAAGGCGTAGAGTTGATTTCCACCGCTCAACACGCAAGGCATCGGAGATCCGGCGGAAAGTGAGGATCGGAGTGTGTTAACACTACGTTTAGCAGTGGACAGAAGCAGGAGGATGATTATAATACTTATTCTTAAAGTAATCACGAACGCTTTTTCAAATAAAAAAATATTAAAAAAATCAACAAATGACGAAGATATCGAGTGAAAAACATAAAAATATACACAAATACAGAACATTCAGGTTTTGAAAAAAGATGTCGTTTAAAATACATGATTTAAAAGGATGACAGTATAAGAAAAGAAAATAGCAAAACAAAATTTAATTTGTCAACGGGAAAATTGTTTTTAATTTTAACCGTCCCTACAAAATTACTTTTCGTGCAGGTGTGTTTAAAGCAATTCCATCGTTTTAAAGGATTGTGTATTTTAGTTTAGTTCATAAAATTGTATTAAGACTAATTTGTTACTTTTGTTTTATCTGTCTGTACTTCTGTCAAGATCATTCCGTTCCCCACTTTTCACCAAATTTTGATGTATTGCATTTTGAGTGGTGGAACTCACCGCGCTTTGCCAGTTACCTGGTAACTGGCGAGGAAATGAAACTATTAAATATTTCACTCCCCCGATTGAGAATCGAATTCATAACCGTCGCGTTTAAAGCCACTCACTTGTGCCTCTGGGCCACGACGACCTCTAATTATTTTATTATCATTAGTTCATTAAAATTTAAACTAATAAATTAATATAACCAATAAGTGGTTTAAACATACATACATAATACGAAATAGAAATATATTTTCTACGATATTTCTTTCATGTAGGCGGGTTTTAATTTTAATTACATTAAATTCGGTAAGCACGGCAAACATTCAAACATATTGTTCCACAAGAGGGTTAATTAAATACGGTTTAATTTCCTACGTTGAACCGTCGACGTGGAGTAGAGTAGCTCTAATTAACATTTCTGTTTGGAAATAAGCATGTTATAAATAAGTTGGTAGGTAATAAATCGCGCCGTCAACTACAGCTTAACCGGTACAAATAATTAAATACACAGATCTTAGGAAATGGCCGCGACGTTTTGATATTTCAATGTGAATGCTAAATTTAATTTATTTTAGTACATTATGTGACTGACTGCTGCTGCTTCGTATTACCTATAATTAAATAGCCACATACAGACGAAGTACTAGAGTAAACATATGTTTTTCTCAATTTACATCTTTTTTTCAATCTGAGCTATACGGAATACGGAACGTTACTCCAGACTACTTAAAGTTTTGAAAATTTTTAAGGCAAAGTAAGCGACGCCATCATAATTGTTAAATCGGATTTTGGTTATTGTGTTCCTCGTACAAATCCTCGCTAGTTGTATTGCTTTCAATATTAACTAGGCGTTTCTCGTAATATTAAGGAAAAGGATAAAATTCTGACTATAGATCTATCAACATGTTTTTACTTATTTTTGGTACTGTTGAACAAAAGTGGAATTTGACGTAAAATGTCTTATTTATAAAGCCCAAATAACGTAATCGCAATTTTAAATTATGAGCATACATAGCTGAAACAAGTAATTTTACCAAACAAACAAAACAACCTCTACTGGGAAATGAGAAGGAAATTAAATTTCGTTACACTCACGACACTCGTCTCGATTCGTTGTCAAATATACTGTGAAACTGACGGAAACAAGGAAAAGGAAGAACATTACAATTTTTTGTTACTCAAAATGATTTAACAAATATGAACTTTTCTTTAAAGAATAAATGCAAATCGATTTCCTTTGCTATGCTGCTTTGTATCTGTTTTTAATTTTGTTCATAAAATTTAGAAAGCAATTTTTAAAAATATATTTTTTTATCAGCTTCACGCTGTATCCCGCACACAGCAGGGTAGGCAGATGGAACCTAGTGTTAAGACACTCCGTTCCCCACTTTCTGCCGAATTCTGGAGGCATTGCGTGTTGAGGGGCAGAACTCAACGCCGCGCTTAACCTCGACACCAGAGCGAAGAAATGGAAATATAAATTTAAGTAAATATTTCATCTCCTCGAGTGGGGATCGAACCCACAACCAGTTGATTTTGCAGTCACACCTCGTGCCGCTGCGCCACGACCGGCCTCAAATTTTTTAAAAATATTGATATTACTATTAAATTTTTACGTTATATCCATATTTCACTTCTAATAGTCTTCTTTTTTGTACCTCACTCTAAGCCACGATCGTAGCTCCATCTATTATCAATGTTACACATTTTAGCAAAATAGATACAAGTGTTTTTGATTTTGAATCATAAGTGACTTAAACACATTTCAATACTAATAAATTATAATCAAAATTATTTTTTATTATTATATGTTTCAATATAATTATATCTATTTACTTAATTCAAAATAAGGTATAAATATAAATGTAATTTAGTTAAAAAGTGGGATATATGTATTTGACATAATTAAATTTTGCTTATTAAAATAAAAGTCAAAAACAACTATATCAACATTTATTAGCATTATATAAATAGTAATTATTAGCAATAATTATAACCATTTCTATGTAAAGCACAATACATTATTATACAACAATATTTCAGGTGTTCCTTATAAATATGTCTCAGCACCTGAGGGGCACAAAATTTATCTATCAAACAAGAATTAATATCAGAAGCTGTATTATTTTGCTATGTATCAGATTAATCAAATGCTAATAATATCTGTCACAAGGCCAGCAGCTATCGTAACTCCTGCAACACGCAACATGACTCGTCCTAATTCCTTGACATCCTTATATCTCTCAATACATATGGGCTTGCTAACTTCTATGTCTACAACAGCCACCGAATTATTGCCTAAGCACCTAGGCTTCTTTTTCAACACCTCTCCTGTGCTCTTATTCAACAATGCCTTTAATTTTACTATATTACCAGATTCTACCAATGACTGGTGGTGAACGAGTACAGGAAAACCTTTTGTTATTGGAACTTTTACATTAAAAACCACCAATCTGGCTTCAAA
This sequence comes from Heliconius hermathena, assembly GCA_013403705.1. Taxonomy (NCBI): domain Eukaryota; kingdom Metazoa; phylum Arthropoda; class Insecta; order Lepidoptera; family Nymphalidae; genus Heliconius; species Heliconius hermathena. Next base: position 1,821,396 of record JAAIXJ010001126.1, on the reverse strand, counting down.
TCGTATAGTCACTGGTACTTGTTGAATTGGATCACTCAGTATGTATCCAACAGCAACATTTTGCATTTCTACTCCTGACAAAGTGACACTAACTTGATCACCAGCAAATGCTACATTGCTCACCAAGTCATTGATACTCAAACTTTTTACTTCTGCCATTTCTTTTGTAGGGCAAACAAGAACTTTATCTCCTTTGTTAATAAGTCCATTTTCAATACGTCCTGCCACACAAAATCCTGAGCCAGTGCCTTTGTATATATCATTAATTGACATACGTAAAGGCTTTGACACTGGTCTCTGTGGAACATTAAATTTGTCAATAACATCAAGCAAACAAGGTCCATCATACCATTTTAGCAAGTCGGGTTCTTTTGGAGCATTCACTAAATTCTCACCAATCATACCAGAACAGGGAACATAAGTCACATCAGAATCTTTAAACCCAGCCTGTTTTAAAAATGCTTTCAACTTTTTAGTAATTTCATTAAATCTATCTTGAGACCAACTGCTTGTATCTAATTTGTTTACTGCAACAGCCAATTGGTTAACCCCAAGTGATCTAACTAGCAGAGCATGTTCCCTTGTTTGTCCACCCAGATCAAAACCTGATTCAAACTCCCCTCTAGTTGCATCCACTACTAATAATGCAACATCAGCTTGCCCCGCACCTGTGATCATATTTGGAATAAAATCTGCATGACCTGGAGCATCTAGAATAATGACTTTCTTTGTTTTAGTCTCAAATTGGGCTTTTCCTACATCCATTGTAATTCCTCTCAATCTTTCCTCACCAGTCTCATCTAATACCCAGGCATACATAAAACTTTGTTTCCCAACTTTTTTACTTTCTTGCTCATACTTGTGCAATGTTCTCTGACTTACTTCACCTAAATCACAGAGAAGGCGACCCATCAAAGTAGATTTTCCTGCATCCACATGACCTATCACAACTATATATAAATGATCTTTTTCCAAACCTCTTTCATTTGTGTACTGTACTTTTGGATCTATTTTGTTTTCTTTTACTTTCATAACTTTATTGTCATCTGCTTGATCTGTCCTAGAAGGAGTTCTTTCCCTAGAGGCTGGAGACTGATCTCTTGGTGTTCCAGGCTGACTTCCAAGATTCTCATCTCCTAATTTAAAGCCTTTGATAACCCCAATTTTACTTGGTTCTACTTTTGTGGTAATAACTTTAGGTGTAGTGTCAATTGCTACATTGGGAACTTTACTAGGTTCAACTATTACAGGTACAGGCTGTGAGGCTACTTTGGTAATATTTACCTCTGAATTATTACCTTTATTATTATTTAATATCTCATCTAATGCATTGTTGTAATTAAAGTTATGATTCAAAACAGATTGCACTAAAATATTTTCTGGTATTGTATCTCCTAAAATATTTCTTAGCTCATCGAGACATGACATCAGTTTTGCTTCATCATCTTCACTTAAATTTAGGCCGCGTAGATCCATAGACTCCCGTCGTTCCAAAACTGGAACTGTGGTATCGGGATCTTCATTCTCTTCTTGAATATCGTTACGACTGTCTAAAAAATTTGATATAGCATTTTGGTTACCAGAACGATCATACAACCACTGAGCTGCATCGCTTGGCGATAAGCAGCTGTCTTCTTCAACAGAATGTCCATACACATCATCGTAGTCGTATTCATCCGAATAATTTCGATTTCTAACATTTCTGTGACGCGCCATATTTTAGTCCAAATAGATTTATTTATATTCTAGGAGTTTAACACAGTCATATTTGTTTTATTTGCAGACACAAGTTCGTAATTATCAAGTTCTTAGTTTTTATATTCAGTATAATTTTGGCAGTCAATGTCATCTGTCCACACCACAGAACACATATAACCAAAGGAATTCCCGATAAAAATAATTTCTGATTCGTTTACAAATAATTTATAAAGTGAATAGAAAATTACTTAAAAATGACCATATATGGCACCGTACGTAAAAATTATATAAACTATAATATTTTTTTCTGCAAAAGCTAAAAAAACAATGATTGCGACCAATTATTGTTCTTTTACTTTCTTTCTTACCTAAAATATATATATTTAAAAAAAATGTATTATGGATTTTTAAAAGTATATATTAAATATTTTGTAATAATTATTTTTTTTATTATTACTTCTATTTATAGTTGTATATAGTTGTATGCAACATAGATGCTCTAAGTGTCAAATAAGAAATTGTCATATTTCATTTTTTTGTGATGATATCAATTCTCAATAATTAAAAACGTAACACAAATTTATCATTCACCCTAGTGATTACTATATATTAAATTAAGTTTTTATAATTTTAATACAGCTTTATTATTCACTCACCTAAATTTATTAGCTCATTTATATCAAATTATAAGTAAAAGTGTTTTTATACACAAATCATAAAATTTGTTGGATCGTCCCTACACAAGATATTTTAATATAACACCATGAAGAAAAAGGTAATCTTAAAGATTTATTTAAAAAACAATTGTAATGTAAAATTATTTTAATTATTTTAAAAACTATATTTTTTTATTATTCAAGGTTCTTTTGATGGGAAAAAGTGGATCTGGTAAAACCAGTATGAGATCCATAATATTTGCTAATTATATAGCAAGAGACACACGACGACTTGGTGCTACAAGTAAATATGAAAATATTATATACTTTAATTTTGAAATTAATACAATTGCATTTTCATTATGATCAAGGCCTTTGACATTCTTACCAATAACAAATTAGTATTTTATTTATATATATTTCACTAAGGCCCTTGTGGCACCATTGCAAAGTGTCAATATAAACAATGCTTGTAATTTGGATTTCCATTTGAGGAATACATTATTTTCATTTCTACACTCTGTTTTCAAGGCAAAGTGTGGTGTACATTCTGCCACTTGACAAGAAATGTCTCAAGAATTGGAGCGGAAGGTGGAACAGACATGTCTTAAAACAATGCTAATTTTACTATTTACTCAACTTATGAGATGTAATGTAATTTTAAACAATTTAATTCTTTATTTTCAGTTGATGTGGAACATTCTCATGTGCGATTTCTGGGTAATTTGGTTCTCAATTTATGGGACTGTGGAGGTCAGGAGGCTTTTATGGAGAATTATTTTGCATCACAAAGAGATAATATATTCAGAAATGTAGAAGTCTTGATATATGTGTTTGATGTTGAAAGCAGAGAGATGGAGAAAGACATGCATTACTATCAATCATGTCTTGAAGCCATTTTGCAGGTATGGTTAACTCTGAAGTTTGTTAAATAATATTTTATTATAAATAATATTTACATAGTCATAATAATATGATATTTAATTTTAAAATCTTCACATTTTTTTTATTTAGGCCAATGTAAATGTTATGGTTGTATGTTCAATCTCTACTCTTTGGAATTATTGAAATTCAATTATTTCTATTTCTGTGTTCTAGTAGTAAACTCTAATTAAGCATAATTTTAATTTTCCTCTAGTATTGTGAAGTGCGGCTTTGAGTTCCACCACTTAAAGCACATAATCCCCATTTTGGGTGCAGAACAAAGAATGGGGTGTCTTACAATCAAGTTTTCTCTGCAGTATTGTGTATTTTAATTTTCAAGTTGATATCATTTCATTTTTCATTATGATCAAGGCCTTATACATTCTTAAATTGGAAACAATAGATTTGTCTCTTATTTATAGATATTGGACTTAAACCCATTATGGCATTACTGCACAGTGCCTGACTGAACTGAACTGAACACAATGAATTAAAAAAATATTTATTCTTATAGAACTCTCCAGAAGCCAGAATATTCTGTCTGGTACATAAAATGGATCTAGTTGCCGAAGAAAGACGAGAAGAGATTTTCAAAACTCGTGAGGAAGACTTAAAAAGGCTCTCTAAACCACTAGAATGTACCTGTTTTAGAACTAGTATATGGGATGAAACTCTTTACAAGTAATAATCTTATATATTGTTGGCTTAAAGTGTAAATCTTCTAATTGTCTAGTAAAGCAAATTATCAAAAGAGATATTGAATTCCGTCACTCAACACACAATGTCTCTAAAATTTGGCAGAAAAAGGGAAAACGGAGTGTCTACACTCCCTCCCTCTCCCTCTGCCTACCCTGCTTTGTTTGGGATACAGAGTGACGCTAAATAAAAAAAATAAAAAATGACAAAAAATATTTTTACAAACCATGAGTATATACATATTATCAGAAGGTTTTTACAAATTCGTAAATTGATTTGTAATCTCTATATTGATTGATATATGAAATAAAATAGACAACAATTTTGTATTTATTATATGTTTTTGGAATCAGGCTCGGTTAAAAAGAATAATAAAAAAATAATAATAATAAGACTTCATTGACAATTGAAATTAAAACTTTATTGATAATGTCAAACATGCAAAGTCCATTCCTTATTTTTGCCTTATGTTCATTTTTGTACCATCAAATGATATATTATCAAATCTGCTAAAATATATCTGTAAATGCAATTATTGCTGATTCGATTCCCAGCACATTGTATTAGATTATATGTCAATGAACTATTTTTATTTTTCCTCTCTGGTAGATAGTGTCTTATTGAGTTCCGCTACTTAACATGCTGTATCTCAAATAAGGAAGAAAGTAAATAAAAATTGTGCCTAACGTTAGGTTCTGACTGCTTATTTTACTATGGGAATGCCAAAGCCTGAAATTAAAAAAGAATCTTATTGGAATATATATACATGATGTAATGATTGTATGGTATAATTGATATGAATGTGATCTTTTTTAAGCTTCACACTGTATCCTGCATAAAGCAGTGTAGACAAAAGGACAACAGGGCTAAGACACTCCGCTTTCCGCTCACTTTCCGCCAAATTCTTAAGGCATTGCATGTAGATTCACAACCTATAGCGCTTATAATCACACACTTAAACCTGTGTGCCACAACTGGCCTCTAAATGAATGTAATCATTTTGTTTTATAACAAAAGTGATTAACTAAAATATCTTAGTTATACTATTAGCTATATATATATTTTGGCTATTTAGTTATAATAATATATTAAATATTAATCCATTTTTACATATTTCCAGGGCCTGGTCCAGTATAGTCTACAAATTAATACCAAATGTCAAAGCACTGGAGTCGTCACTCAAACAGTTTGCTGCTATAGTTGATGCAGATGAGGTCAGTTTTTTTAGCTTCACACTATATACCGCATATAGTAAGGTAGGCAGAGGGAACCTATTGTTAAGATAGTCTGTTCCCCACACACTGCCAAATTTCAAAACAATTTGTGCCCAGTAGCAGAACTCAACGTAGCGCTTTGTTTTCCTTTTTTACTAGAATGAACAAAACAATATAATTTATTCCACCCGAGTGTTAATCGAACCCATAACCGTCGTCGTCGTCGTTTTTCTTTTGTTATCTTTTTTAATATAACTAAATTTGTAATTTCATATTTTTTTATTTAAAAAGATAATTGATACATAATAAAATTTTAAAATAAAACAAACTATGTTACAAGTATATATTTTTTTATAAGGTATGTTAATTTGATCTTGTATCATTCTAGCCACTTTATTTTAAAATCATAACATATGGAATGACACTAAAGTATTGCACAGAAAACAGAGCTATTATTTAAACCTATTTAAAATTTATACCAATAAATTGTTCAGCGTAACCATACGACTTTAAATTGATAAAAATGATGAGTCATAGAATGTGTTGTGTAAAGTGCGGTCAATGAGTCGTGGCCTAAAGTTAGTTAGGGTTATTTTTGTTAGTTTAGATTGTTTTCTTCCGGAGTGAACGATGCACAAAAGTTCTGGAAGTATAGATATATAATCTTTCGTCAAACTACTCTTGAATTATACCCTTTCCAATAAAAAAAGAAATATCGAAATCTTTTTTAAGACTTATGTAATTTTCTCATGGATACCTTTGCCAAAAATGGACCAAATTAAAAAGGGACCACACGAGGAGAACTAGCTTTCAAATAAAAAAAAGAATCGCCAAAATATTATGATTTATTATATAATAATCAATAATGAATCTATTTCATTACCGTACATATACCGTATCGTGGACTTTTTTTTAGAACTAATAAAATAGAACAATTTTTTGCAGCGCGCGCGCTTAAAGCAATTCGTTGGCGTTCATTATTATTGTTATTTCGTTATTTAAGGTTAACTAAGACTTACACAGTAATGTTATATAGCCTGTAGCACTTCTGGGAAATGTAGGCTTCATACAAAACAAAAAAAAGTAAATCTGACCAGTAGATTCAGAGATCTTAGTGTTTAAACAAACAAACCAACAAACTCTTCCGCTTTATTATGTTATAGTATAGATGGATATATGAAGGCATCTCAATCGATCTCATATACGAGACCGGTTTATAATATATACGAGCCTTAGATTATGTACATTCTACATATCTGTGTGCCACATTGAATGTCAAAGTCCAGTGAAATAAATAATAAGCATAACTTGTGATTATAAATATGACGAATGTACTGAATGTAGGATCATTTACAACTAAAGGAAACTAATTATTTTCGTTTGTCTCCTTTACAATATAAAGTTACAAAAATATAATATATTTTGAAAATTCATTACTCTCTCTCTCTCTCTCTCTCTCTGCCAACAAATAAAATGCAGAATATATAATCTATATGTATTCTATATAGCCACCATGGCGCTGATTATGTTTGATTGTATTTTTTTATTCCTTAAATAATTAAGTTGCCTACGTACAATACCATGGAAGAAAACCTACCACTTTCGACTTTTATCTCCATCTATACTTTCTGTCTATTTATGGTTATAAGAAAAATTTATAAAACCATTTAGACCCACTACATACTGTCCTATTTGTTTTATATAGTGCACGCGTATTTCCGTTCCTTGCCAGGGAGTACCACAATTAAGAGAAAACATTTTTTTGGATACGTTTTTTTATGTTTAGGATTGTGCAACTGTCAGACAAAACGAATTATGCAATGGGACTACGTAGAAAACTATTTTGTCATATATTGTATATAAAAATATAAAATATATTGTTTTGTATATAAAATACTAACGACCTAAACACATTATTATTACAAAACAGATTATTTATTAAATTAGCTAAAACTTTAGCTATCAATTTTTGGATATTGTCTTTAAAATGATAATGTTATTATTACATCACGAAAGTAATTCAGATGAGAAAATAAATAATTGTGTCGTACAAGCGGGCGAAGCCACGCGGGGACCACTAGTATGTAATATATTAGGATTAGAAATAAATATGTTTTTTTTTTGTTTTTCACGGCTTTTATTTGTTTTTAGGTGTTATTGTTCGAGCGTGCAACGTTTTTGGTCGTGTCGCATTGCCAACGGCGGCCGCACCGCGACGCTCATCGCTTTGAGAAAGTATCTAATATTGTAAAACAATTCAAGCTATCTTGTTCTAAGCTTGCTGCTCAGTTTCAGAGTATGGAGGTATGCTATTTATTTCACATTTTTTCAAATAAATAAATAAATTATGCTGTATCCATCGCGTCAGGGTAGGCAGACAGAACCTATTGCTCCCTACTTTCCGACGAATTTTAGGAGGCATTGCATGTTGAGTGGTGGAACTCAACGCCGGGTTTTTTTTTTGCTTTAAATATTAATACATAATAATTCACTTCCTCGAATGGGGATCGAACTCACAACCGTCGCGTTACAATCTCACCCTTGTGCGCCACGTCGGCTCGCTATATTTCAAGCCTTTCAGTTTTATTCCTTATTATTACTTGTAATTAAAAATAAAATAATTGTTTTTAAACTTATTTTGTTTCCCTGATCTGGTAAGACGACACACGACGTTATGTTAATTAAAAAAGGACGATATTTATAGTATTTTTAAAATAAAAACAGCCCTTTATTTATTACATGCAAACTAATTTAAAATTTACAAAATGTATCCATTTTTTTAATATTTTTCCTTTATATTCCAGGTGAGAAACAGTGTATTTGCAGCTTTCATAGATGGCTTCACAAGCAACACGTATGTGATGGTAGAAATGTCGGACCCAAAAATACCGTCTGAAGCAACCCTAATAAACATAAGAAATGCAAGAAAACATTTTGAAAAACTAGAAAAAGTTTCTTCGAGTGCCCCGAGCCAGTATCAATGAAAGGAAGTGAAAAATAAATCTATTTAAAATGGGGGATAACATTCAATTTAAAATGTACTATACATAAATGTATATGTAGTAATTTACAAGCTAAATTTGAAAAATAAAATGTTTTAGTAGTAAATATTTGAAATTGACATTTTTCAAATTTATACTATATTGTTTTAATATGAGGAATATTATTTTTTAGCTTCCCGCTGTATCCTGCATACAGCAGTGTAGGCAAAGCGAACATGGGAACCTCATGTTAAGACACTCAGTTCCCTACTCTGTTAATAAGACTAAGCGCGGTGTTCAGTGCCGTCCTTTGTAGAAAAGTGAGAAACGTAGGAATGTTTTGTTTTTAATATAATACCAATTTTAATTTCAGAGTCTAATTGAGCAACCTAGTTTTGAACTCAAATTAGATTAATAATATTATTATTATTATATTATAGATACTTATTTTCTAGACCTTATCAAATAACACGACGTTAAGTTTCGCCACTCAACAATCATTTACTGAAGATCAGAAAAATGTTAAGAACGAAGAGATAAAATATATAAAAAAATCTATAATTATAAAAGTCATTCTTTATTCCAATAATCGTTACAATAAGGAAATATATTATTTGTTACATAATTTTCTCCATATAAATTAAATTTGGCATTTCAGTATAACATCCACATTTCTAATTAGAAGTTTTATTTTAAGATAATATATCTTTCATGACATAATAAGTAACGTATATATAACGTACGATCGACAAGTCGTGGCCCCCCTAAGTTACCTTAGATAGCTGCGCAAGTTTGATTTTAGGAATTTTCTTACTTATAATTATTTTCTTTTCGAGTACACAATGCTCAAAAGTGCAGAACCTGAATTTGCGACGCCGCGACTCGTCGACCGTACTGTATTTTGTCATTTTTTTTTAAATACCATTAACTTTTATGTAACAAAGTGTAAATATTGTTGAATATATGTAATATATTGATAAAACTATTAGTTTCCCTTTTTGTTTGATATGCTGATTAAAATTATTTGTATGGAATATACTTTTGGGAACCCCCACATACAATTAGATTATATAATTATAAATTTAAAAAAAAATGACTTTACCATCACTTATGTTGTAGTTTAAACAACATACTTCGATACTTTCTCAAAAATTAAAATTCAATGAGAAATATAACAGTTGAATAATCTTATTTTGCTTAATTCAAGGCTGCTAAGTAGGTATATTGTAAAATCCATCGTTTTTCCAAAAAAATATAAAACAGTCTGAATATTGAAGAGTTCATAAAAAATCTAACATAAAATAATTAATTTACCTGATATTTTTTATTTAATAAATTTATGTAGCTTTTATTTGGTTAAATGTTTAGTTTATTTCTTAAGTTATTATATACTTTTACGTAAAAAAATATATGTCATACCATATTTCTAAATAGTTAGATTTCATTAAATTTAATAACATTTTAATTAAAATTTTCAGTTTTCTTACTCTTTAAATGATATAGAGAATATACCTGCTTATAAAATAGTTATATCCCACAACTGATTGTGTAACATGATATAGTGCTATCCAATTTATAGTATGTACAGTATGATCAACAAGTTGTGGCCATTCTGAAGAATTTTTTTTAAACTTATGCAACTTAACTTGAGAAGAAAATATTAAAAAGTAAGAAAAGCCTTAAAATCAAACCTGCGCAACCATCTATAGTTAACTTAAAGGCGGCCACAACTTGTTCAATGTACTGTAGTTTTTTTATTAGATACATTTAGGTCTTTAAAACCAATAATAATAACTCATTCATTCATTATAAACATAAGTTTTAATCTGTGATCTATAATTGTTTTAGCTTGTAATAGCTTATTCTTTAAAAGTTTGTTCACATTAAGTCATTTTTGAATTGCAAATTTGTTTTCTAATATCTTAATCTTATCTAATAATGTCTAAAGTAGTATTTTTTACAGCTTCACGCTGTATCCCGCACACAGCAGGGTAGGCAGAGGGAACCTAGTGTTAAGACACTCCGTTCCCCACTTTCTGCCAATTTCTGGAGGCATTGCATGTTGAGTGGCGGAACTCAACGCCGCGTTTTCCCCTCGACACCAGAGCGAAGAAATGAAAATATAAATGTAAATAAATATTTCATATCTTCGAGTGGGGATCGAATCCACAACCAGTCGATTTACAGGCAAACTTTGTGCCCCTGCGCCACGACTGGCCTCGTCTAAAATCGAGTTAATTTGATTAATATTTAATTTTTTTAAAATTCAACCTCGTTTAATGCTATCTATTTGGTTCATTTTTAACGCATTATTCCATAATGATTGAATTAAAAAAGAAAAAATAACATAATATGTACTTAGTTTCTATATATTATATAAAAAGACAACAAAGATATTTAATGTGAATAAACACGAAAATAAATTCGCTTTTTAACTACGTAGTACCTATATAAAGTACTTTCTTATATTTAAATTAAATTTCATATCATATGTGTACAACAAAATTTTAAAATGTATTTAAAATTGTAATAAAATTGCTATTTAAATTGTTTAATCATATTTTGAAGACTTATTTTTTTTCCAAATTGTTGTTCTTTAAGAAAATGTTATTTTACTTTAAAGTTACATGTTTTGGCATATTAAAATACATAGATTATCTAAGATATATTGTTTTTTTTTTAAATTATCTATTATTCAGGCCTTCGTCGCCCAGGTGCAGAAGCATGCGATTGTAAACATAACGGTTGTGGGTTCAACTCGGGGAGTGAAATATTTAATTTTTAAATTCGCTCGCTCAACACGCAAAATGTTTCAAGATTTCGGCGGACAAAGATAGGCTGATACATGCTATTCAGTGTATCTCTTCATTGCGGATTCGATCAACTAACCTGACTCCGCATCTCCTACGAAGAGATCTCTAAGCATCTCCACAACATTCATCTTTCTTTCATTCTTCTTCTGTAATACCTACGTTTCGCTGGCGTATAACAGCGTCGGTACCAACACTACATTGTGTACGGCCATACGCGCAACTGTGCTGACGTTTCGCCGTCTCATCAATGCATCTCTGGCTCCGTTAAACCTGTTACCGGCAGCAATACGCCTTTCCGCATCCATCTCTTCCATTTCTACTGAACATACTTCCTAAATATCTAGTGTTTTATTGCGATTATATTTTTTATAGAGGTCGTCGTGGTACAACGACACGGCATGTGACTGTAAACGCGACGGTTGTGGGGTCAATTCTCACTCAGGAGAAGGAATTATTTTCATTTCCTCGTTTTCGTATCAAAACAAAATGTGGCTAGTTCTGCCACTCAACACGCAATTTCTCAAAAATTAAGACGGAAAGTGGGAAACAGAGTGTCTTAACACTAGGTTTCCTGTGCTTACCCTGCTATATACGGGATACACACAGTGGGTTCCACAAAGTGTAGTGTTGAGTTGCAGCACAGCATGCAGTGACTCGAATTTTGGTGGAAAATATAGAACAGAATATCTTGATACTACATTGTATTTGCCCGTTACTTGATTTCAATAAAGTCCACTCAAACGAAGTTACGGAAAATATTTTTTATCCTCATATAATATGGTACATACCATACTGCCATTATGAGGGATAGAAAGAAGGGACCCAGTAAACGAATTTGATTTTGAATATTTTAAATTATATTACATCACTTTGAAATCGCACCCACAACCATCTCTTATAGATACTTCCCAACAACATAATTACTTTATACAAAATAGATTTATAAAAATAATTCAAAATAAGATGTCCTATCTTCAGTTATAATATATTAGGTATTCTACATCATGCATAACGATATTGACTCTCAACATGTACTAGCAACAGTTTATCACCTATTCATATTTTGTTATCAAAAAAAGTTAACGCTATCGTGCTCCTAACGTATGCCTGAATGCGATTGAATTGATAAGTATTTTTTATTAAAATCGCACAGATAAATGATAAACTAAAGTTGACAGTCATTGATTATATTTCGTCTTCCGTGAGGATTTTTTATATGTGTACCTTTGGTTATTTTTTGAGATTTACGAATAAGATAAAATTATCAAACAGATTTTATTACTAGCTGATATATCTATAATATTTCTCTAGTGAATATGAAATACTGTTTCTAAGTTTAAATGTCATGGGGGTGACCTCCATTTGGGATATTAAAATGTCATCTCTTTGTTCAACTTCACGCTGTATTCAGCATATAGCAAGATAAGTATAGACAGAAGTTTATTAGATAAGCCGGAAACGGCTGAGGCTCCGGCAACGGCAACGGGCGGCGATATACACTTACCACCAGGTGACTTGTGCGCTTGTTCATTCCATTTCATGAGACCGTCGTGACGCAGGAGCACAAGCATGTGACGTGACGATTGTAGGGTCAATGGAATTAATAATTTATTTTGTCCACTCTGACACCAAAGCATTGCGCGGCGTTGAATTCCGCCAACCAATCAATCATAATATATATATATATATANTTGTGTTTGGCGTACCTACGTATATATTATGTTACATTTATAATAATCTGTGGTAAACGGTGTTGGTGTTACATTTATATATTTTGTTATGCCGTTCTTGTATTTACATGTATGTGCATACCTAATATTAAAAAATAAACCAAATTACTCTTACTACAATTTATTTGTCTTCTAATAATGTTAGGTTTGAAGAGTTTTTAACGCAGACACTGTTTTATCACTATAAAAATCCTATCTAATTTATTTATATGAAGGTTTTCCTCATCTACAGACAGCAATCAGTGACAATCTTATTATATGTATTGTAACTGATCGTACCTGTCTGTACCTGGAAGATACGTAACAAAATATGTTATTAGGGGCATTTACCAATGTAATAGAACCCATAACAATGATTTATTTTGTTTGTCTATTTCTCTGTGCTTTTGGACACGCTAATCTCAAAAAGTCAGAAACGGCTTCACTGATTTAAGTACTGTTTTCAATATTGTATTTTTTTTGACACTAAATGCCACTAAATGTTAAATTTAGTGTTTGATTTATTTGAATCAATTAACATATAATAAAGTTATACCAATGTAAAATATCACGAAGGTAAATAACGTGTGCTAACACGAAACTCGAAAGTAAAGCAGGCGCAACCACGTACGGGTCGCTACTCGCTAGTTCTTAATACGTAGACAGTATAACTACGTACCATTGTATGACTTTGACCTTCACTGAATAGTGACTTAAAAATGACGTAATTTTTAATATGACAATTGATGTTATAACCAAATATAATTTATAACAGCTTGAGAAGCGAAAATAAATTATATAAAAAAAATAAATTCACGAGATCTTTAACAAAAGATTCAATTAAATATATTTAATATTAAAACATTGTTTAGTAATTCAATTTTGATTAAAGTTACACATTTTTTTTAAAATCGTCAATTAATTTTGACACCTATGTATTACTTAATATATGTCATTTAAAATAATATCAGTGACTCATACGTTTTCCCTTTACAAATGAACTACTGCATGCAGACGAGATTGCTAATTTTGTTACGTACGGGGTATTCCCATAGTCGAGCGTTGAGCTTCGCAGAAATGAAAGTACATATTATATCCACATATAAATTATAAAACCGGTATTAGGAATGATGCCAAACTCATGCTCGGTTAAATATTGGGATTTTGAGGGTCATGGACGCCGTCGTAGCTTAGTTGCCAGGTGCCTGATTACTCGGAATAGTTGTGGGTTTAATCGTCCATTTTGAGGAATGCTGCTAACGCCCCACTTTATCTCACTAAACTGGGGACATGATAACAATTAAAATATAATCAGTTCCCCGAGTGGAGTCGAACCATCGCTTTTATATATACTTACTTAATAAACATGGTTTGTAGTTTAACTTCAGATTGCTTTGATGTTAAGCGACTTTAAGCGACGAATTAACATTTCATTGACTTCATTTAAAATGGATCCCATCCACCCACTGTAAAAAGTCTCGATTAAGCTATTTGTTTCTCTATAAAAAGTAATGAAACCTCTAAGGAAAGCCAAGACTAGTGTAAAGTTCTTTACTGTGTGCTTTTTATTAATATACTTAATTAAATTTTATGTGACTGCCCGTTGAACATTCTTTAAGCATAATTACATGTTGATACATACAAGTCAACGGCCAAAGGAGAAATGAAAATATCGCCTACATTTCCATTACTCCCATAGTTTAGCTGAGCTCTTAGGTGTCTTCATCAGATACTCCAGATCTTAAATTTTTTACATCAAAACAAGAGTCCTACCACGCTGAATCATTTTTCAAAAACAGTATGTCGATATCTATAATAGCTTGGTTGGGCTAAATATCACATAATTTACCCCGAAAAGTCGAAATATTGAAACTTTTCTCTCGCAGAACTTCCTACAAGTATAAAATTTTGAGGTCCCGATGTGCTTATGGCTTACTAGAATACAAATTTGAAGCTCTAACGCCCAATATTAATAACCTNATATAATCTTATAACAATTAACTATTCCAAATTTGAGGAAGATAGCTTTTATATTGTAAAAGTTATTACATTATTCTCTTAAAAACGCTCTCCTGAAAACTAGTGATTTTGTAGATAGCCGTTTGCTCTTTGCTGCCGTCGGTATGTCGATATCTATAATAGCTTGGTTGGGCTAAATACCACATAATTTACTCCGAAAAGTCGAAATATTGAAACTTTTCTCTCGCAGAACTTCCTACAAGTTTAAAATTTTGATGTCCTGATGTGCTTATAGCTTACTAGAATACAAATTTGAAGCTCTAAATCTATCCAGAGGTTCTCGAATACGTCAAAATGGTTCCAAAAAAAGGATGCTACGGGAGTTCTTTGTTTCTCACTCGACTTAACGGCACTACTGTTCCCCTCGATTATTTATAGCGACAGCAATCCAAACATTAACCGATTTTACTAAAAAAGCGACCAAACGTACATTTCATATTTATGCAGGTTTATTTCTCAGACGAGCAGTATTACACACGGCTTGCGTCATCCGATAAAATTTGCTTTTGCTATATCCACGGGTGGGAAGTTTCCTTTTCATTTCACACGGTACACGACCACCTCGCGGACGTATATCGGGCTGTGTCGATTACATTCATTCAGTGATATCTTGCGTTCCAAGGTGATAACTCCAGTCTAGTGACTTTGAACTTCATATAACAGTGAGTTTTAATCTTTTTAATTAAAATTATTAATATATTACTATAATATTTTGTATATTTTATTATTGTATTTGAAGTTGAATTGATAATTAAATTAGTTAGTATAGCTTGCAACTGGCGTTTTACACTTGAATCAGCAAAATTATTGTTCTAAAAGGTATATCGCTGCCTACTTATTGCACGCTATATGGAACTATAACTTACAGCTGGTGTTACACCTGGATAAACAAAATCATTGATCTTTTCTGTTGCACGATCAAATTAATTATTAAATGAAATGTTATTAGATACTAGTTAATATTTAGGAGCATTATCGATCCAGACTTGTTTCTATGTTCTACTCTAGTTTATTATATAACTATAATAGTTAATAGAATTCGTTCATAAAGTTATAAAGTAAGATTTAAGTACAAAACATTTAAAACATTGTGCGGCCATTTTAAGCGGCTTTGATAGAGTAGTCTGTTCTTTCCTTGTATTTTGTTAGCTAATTGCATAACCTTTCTTGGAATATGCTTTAACAACGTGCGTCATAATAATATAGAGGTTCATATCTATATATGTAATTAGGTAAAATAGAATACCAAGTATATTACTTTGAATAAGGAGTGTTTCTTAATAAAAATTAATTTGGATTTTACAGATACAAAAATGGCCCAAGACAAACCTATTTTTGAATACCACGAGGAAAGCCAGGGCGAAAGATTAGCGCGCAAAACTAAAGAATCTCCTTTCATGGTAGTTGGTGAGTTGAATTTTATAATTATCTTACTTTTTTTTACTTCGCGCATTCTTATACTTGAATATTAGTAATATTTTTCCTGTTAAAATCATACATACTGCCATCATGACGATATAAAAAATTACAGATTAGCTACCGATCGTATTATATTGATACAATTTAGAATTCATTGAAACGTTACAACGCTACACTAGTTCTATATAAATATACTTTACTTCCATTTTTGATAAGGAAAAACATACAAACCGACTCTATCGCTAAAAGCCATCAATTAGGTAATCTCGGACTGATAGAAGTATATAGTATTTGGAATGATAGAAGTATTTATAATATTATTATTTATATTATATAAAACTTCATAGTAATGATGACGCATTCGTGGCACATTTGAAGATCTTGACTGAACGCGATGTATACATATGAAAAATTCAATAACTCAAAAACTTTCCATCTTTCTTATATACCTCCGATTATCAATAAGGACTTTGACGGACTATACTCGCAATACAGAAATATTGTAACGCTTTTCTATTGAATAAATTATAATTTTTTAAATGTTTTAAATGTTTTTATGTAAGTATACTGGAACTGAACGCCGCGCTTTGCCTCGACTACACTAGAAGCGAAGAAGTGAAAATAAACATTTTAAATAAATATTTAATTTCCTCGAGTGGGGGACGAACCAACAGTTAGTCGCGTTTAGTTACACAATTTTGCTCGTGCTCCACGACGGGCCTCTAAATAAACCATAATTTAATGTTAGTATTTATTGTTGGAGGTTNGATAATGTCGTAAAAAAATCATATTAGAAGTCATTATTATATTATAGTTGTCAATCAATTCTGCTTATTAAATCAATAATCATGTATTTTAAGCGGGCGAAGCCGTGGGCGAGCCGCTAGTATTATATAAAACTTCATAGTAATGATGACGCATTCGTGGCACATTTGAAGATCTTGACTGAACGCGATGTATACATATGAAAAATTCAATAATTATCAATAAGGATTTTGACGGACTATACTCGCAATACAGTAATATTGTAACGCTTTTCTATTGAATAAATTATAATTTTTTAAATGTTAAAATACACATTTAATAAATTGTAAGTATAAAGCAACTCAACGCCGCGTTTTACCTCGACACTAGAAACGAAGAAGTGAAAATAAACATTTTAGATAAATATTTAATTTCCTCGAGTGGGGGACGAACCAACAGCAAGTCGCGTTTAGTTACACAATTTTGCTCCTGCGCCACGACTGGCCTCTAAATAAACTATAATTTAATGTTAGTATTTATTGTTGGAGGTTGGCCCGAGTTGTTGCTTTTAGAACTTTGGGAATTCCGTTTAGTGTGTGGAATTTCCACGCAAATGTATATATACTAGTATTGACAGGAAGCGGTTTATTGTAGATAATCTACGGAATTTTTAAAATGTTCTTCTTGCTTAAGATATATAATAATTTTACGCAGAAAGAACTTTACTTTAATATAAATAAATAATAGATGCAGTGTAAATGTATTGCGATAAACAAATCGGTTTTATTTACATTACAAATTTGCTTACATAAAATACTATTTTAAGCAAAAAAAACATTTGACCGGTCTGCTGATTGATTAATATAAAATGTTGTTAGTTAAAATTAATGAATTTTCCATGAACACATTATGTGTACATTATAAAGATATACCAGAACGAGAAAAGAAAAAAAATTGTTCTCGCGAATGTGGATCGGAACCACAACTATTACGTTTCCAATAAGAAGCTGTCCCACTGCGCGTCGATGATCTCTTTTTATTATTATGAATAACAAAGATAATTTGTAAGAATCATTACAAAGATATGACTGAGGCAAGTGAGGAATGATAGGGTTTTACTTCACGTAAACTGTGGGTTTTAATAGGAAATCCTTTACGGCTGTTATAACGACAGCTGGCGTTAGTTGACGACCATAGCATTGACATATAGGTGTTATATGTATAAAAATCAAATTAAATTAGCTTTACGCTGTATCCCGCACACAGCAGGGAAGGCAGAGGGAACTTAGTGCGAAGACACTCAGTTTCCCACTTTCCGCCGAAATCTGGAGACATTGCGTGCTGAGGGGCGGAACTCAACGCCGCTCTTTGCCTCGACACTCTGGTGTCTTTGCTCTGGTAAAGAAATGAAAATATCAATGTAAATAAATATTTCTCTTCCTCGAGTGGGAATCGAACCCACAACCAGTCGATTTTACAGTCACACAAGTATTATATGTATACTGTAACAAAAATAGATTACATTGGTCACGTGCAGGCGTAATGCTTACAATCATGAACGTCCTTGTCGCCTTGATATTTCCTCTTGAACGTAATTAACTACAATTATGACATATTAAATGAATGCGATTTTATAATAAAATGCTCAATAACAATAGATTTAACTTGCACCTCCCACATATAGCAGAAAAATTATGAAAATTTATTGTTAGGACATTTTGATTATCCACTTTACGTGCATTTTATAGACATCGGAGAAATAAAAATAAATTTAGCTTCTCGCTAAATCCCGCACACAGCAGGGTAGGCAGAAGGAACCTAGTGTGTTAATGTGTTAAGACACTCACTTCCCCACTTTCCGCCAAATTCTGGAGGCATTGCGTGTTGAGTGAGAACTCAACGCTCAATTAATAATAAATATTCATCTAAATGTATAGCCCTAAGCCAGTCAGAGCTCCACTGCACCACAATGGCATTAAAAATTAACAATATAATTCTACAATATGAAAGAGATTAATATATATATTTTTTAATAGGATTGGCTGGCCTGGCAACCGCTGTCGGCTATGGAGCCTACGCATACAAGAACAGAGGAAAGATGAGCACCAGTGTCTACCTCATGCAGTTCCGTGTCATCTCACAGGGCCTCGTAGTGGGCGCGCTCACCGCCGGCATGGCTTACACCCTTTACAACAACCATTTCAACAAACCTAAAGCAATTAGCAGTAGTGTCATATCTAGTAACGAGCACTAAGTCGATACGTTTTAGAAATACTTGTAGAGTAAAGCTGTATTATTAGATTATTTCCAAAGCATAATTAATTGGAATGATTTGCGTAAATTGAACTATACAAGATAATATCATGTAAAGCACTACGGCACACCGTCCTGAGCACAGAGGCAGAAGACCTAAACGCTTTACATGTCGCACGTGATGTAGAAGACAGTTCTAGACACTGAAGAAACATTTTAGAAATTGAAACTTAAACTTTAAATAATACAAAAAGAGAAGAATGAGATTCTTGATCTCCTAATTTAAACTAAATAAATAAAAATAAAGCCAGCTAGAGTGGTGACATATGCAAATTACGCAATACCTAGTTATATTTTTTTAACACTTGAGTATGAAGTGAGCATGGGTTCTTGTTTTGTTTTCACTTTAAAATAATATTTAAAATATAGAAATTAAGTTACATCAAAGCATTATCCACTTTTCGAATAAATTATGCCTAATTATTTATTATATCTTTGTTATCATGTGATAATAGATACAATATTACAATATTATGATAAGCAATGTTTAATATAGCCATATCAGATTCCTAACTTAAATTGTGTATTTTTTGCAATAACCACAAAAAAAATGTTTAAGGTATAGAAAAAAATATAAGTGCAAATACTCACAATTTATTGGAGGTACTTACTGTCGTATATTTTTGTAATTTTGTGAAGAATATTTACATCGTATAATATATTTTGATTGTATATTATTAAATGTAAAAATAGTTTTGTTATTCTAGCTCGTTTAATAAAAATACAAAAGTATTAAAAAAAACTTTTATATTTTTATTAAGAGACAATGCACAAGAAGATGTTATGTGTTAGGTTTATTTATTAAATAAAAGGCAGTGTTTAACTGCGAAACATTATATGTATAATTTTTGGATTTATCAGCTTTAACCTGAATTATTTATTACTTATTTTATTATATAACAATATTAAATACAAACCAGACAGATATGGAAAAATAAATTCGATCAAAAAGCTAAAATTATAACGCTATTCAAATAACAATGAAATGGACTTTGCTCTGTATTGTGACGTCATAGCTCTAGTTGTCAATTCAAACCAGTTAGCTATGGAGGGCTAAGCAAGATTTTATTATTTTTACAAAGATTGTACGAAAAATATTTTCTTTAATAATTTTAGGTATGGCCAAAAATAGATATATAGCCAACAATAAAAATAAGAGAAAAATTATATTGTTTTAAAAAAATAAATATAACTACTAAATAATTAAATACTATATTTTAGACGATTTACTTAGCTAAAGCAATAATGTTTGTATTGGAGTCAGACTAAACAAGATATACTAAATCGTTATTGATGTACTTTGAATTATTTTTCTATTCAAGTCGTATTTTTGAAGTAAAAATTTGAGATAAATATAATTGATGCAGGTGGAAGCGTCTGCGCTCCTTTAACGGGGGCAACATACAGGATAAAATATTTTAAACGCATACCTAAAAAACGTAATAAAGATAAGTCAACAGATTTTTATCCATCTGTATTACGTGTGACGCAGTTATGAATAGATACCAATAACGTAAACAAATACTACTACAAAATACTACCAACCGTTGCCGCTCTGCCGCTTTTCATTCTCTAAAAACCTACGAGAACGAGAANTTGAGAGTAGTTTAAGCAGCCGCGTCCGCATGCTTAACTTTACACTGACATAAGTATGGTTTGAGCACTGTCAAACGTGTTTTGCTCAGTTGTGAAACGCAAAATACGTTCAAAAGCATACGTTGAGCACGCTGCTCAGTTAAATGCTCAAATATTGAGAATGGTTTGAGAAAACTCAAATAAGAAACAAAAAAATGCTTAAGTACAAGTTAAGTACAGTTTGAGACGTTCTTAACTTCAAATTCTCAATTCAGAAACCGGCCGTAAATCGTTATTGATGTACTTTGAATTATTTTTCTATTTAAGTCGTATTTTTGAAGTAAAAATTTGAGATAAATATGATTGATGCAGGTGGAAGCGTCTGCGCTCCTTTAACGGGGGCAACATACAGGGTAAAATATTTTAAACGAATACCTAAAAAACGTAATAAAGATAAGTCAACAGATTTTTATCCATACTGTATTACGTGTGACGCAGTTATGAATAGATACCAATAACGTAAACAGATACTACTACAAAATACTACCAAACGTTGCCGCTCTGCCGCTTTTCATTCTCTAAAAACCTACCAAAACGAGAAGGGTATATCTCTCGTTGTATTTTACGCAATTACCTATTTTTTATAATTAATATACCCAAAAAATGTTCATCCTCACCGCCAATACCTACGACTCGATTTCGTGAATGAGGCGTGTGTGATGTTGTCTTTGATATATTAGTATGTGTAACATCTGTGTGCGTTATTCTTAATAAATGGTGTTTCATTTTACAACGATAATTTAATTATTTTGTTTGAAAAAATCACTTTTTCATTTTTGGCAAAATCTCTTTTGTTTTATTTTTATTAGGCTTTTTTAGAATAGTTAAGACTGCTTTCATTGTGGTGAATTTCAAAGTGGTGAAGACAAAAACACTCTGTATACCGTATTGTATAATAAAATTTGTATTGTAAACACTCTGTTTGTATTAGTCTTGTTGGATATTTTCTACCGTTGGGTTGAACTTTTGCTTTGCATATCATATGATTGAAAATTTTTTGTTAGTAAAATTTCTACTGTGGGCACCAGATTCTCTTCGAGTGGACCCGGGTCAACCGGCCTCCGCTCTCCCTACGCGTATGGAATCGCACAGTAAACATTGAAACCGGTTCCAATATTAAGAATATACAGAACGATCAACGATTCGTGGCCGCCCTGAAGTTAAGACGTTCAGAATACCTCCACGGCCACGAGTTGTTAACCGTACTAAACGTGTTTCTTGTCTTTGGCTTTACTTAAAAAAACATATAGCTCTAATTTCTATTAAGCTATTTAATTCCAATAATAGTTGTATTATTGACTACGTATTGCTAAAATAATAAGCTTCAGTTATGAAATTATGATTCTAGATAAGGGCAGGTTATATATTAGATATATTAGAACTGAATTTTTGTTCAGTTCAACTCTTAATTTTTGGCGTATCGAGCGTGTCAGTTGAGCACCAATCACTTTGCAAATGTCACGTTGTATGGAGAACACACGAAGGAATAAGTACCTACGGTAAAAGAGACTTAATATTTGTTCATCATGGGACTCGGTTTCGCGTGTCTAAAAGAGAATTAAAATTTTATGGCAGAAAGAATACATGGAAATTGTACTGTACTGAAGTAAAATAACAGAACAAAGAAAATAGCCCTAAATACAATTATATTTCATAGTGAATTAAAATTTCAATTGATTAATTAATACAATATATTTCTTTAAAATCTGAGACCATAGCAATCCTTTCAAAAGCCATTTCCCTTTGTAAGTTGTACGTCCATGTCGACATAATATTGAGGTGTCGAATAAAAAAAAGTAAAGGAAAAATTAGAACACTGTTGTAGTGGTGGTAGTGGAGTCTTACGCTAACAAGTGGATGAATGGACACACAGAACTAAATAAACTTAAGCTTCTCCTTTTAAGAATAAATCGCAGTATAAAATATCTGTATATCAGCTGTCAATCTTCAGCAACACTCTCAAAAGTTAGTATAACATTGGACTCAAATGATGGAATTTTTATAGCTTCACACTTAGTCCCTCAAGGAGAGTAGAAAAGGAGAAGCAAGTATCAAGTCACTCTATATATTCTGACTTAATTCAAGACAAATTGAGTGAAAGATATTAAAAATATATATGTATTTATAAGATCTTTGATTTTTATGATTCTTACACATTTTAAATGAAACTCTTTAATCCCATATATTTGATATTATATACCAACATCTATGACCACTGACTGCTGCAAAGTGTTTGAAAAAGTGGGTTTTCTAATACATATAATACGAAATATACGCGGTCCTTCTCTTTCTTATTCTACATGAGATTAGTCCCAGCTTTTATTGCCAGAGTTTGACTTGATCTACAGCAATATTTTTGGTAGTTAGTCCATCAGCTCTCATGTCCTGCATCAATAATATAATAACTTAAATTACATCATTAATTTAAAGACTTTCATTTAAAATACAATTATTCTTCAAAGTAAGAAAAAATACCTATCAGATGCTGTCCCACTGAAAGAATAACAATAATTAAACAGGATGAATGTAAAAAGGAAAACAATATATTTAAAATATAAATATGATTTGTATCATAATGAGTTCAAAACCTACACATAACTAAAGAAAGTAAAGTAAAATTGTACAAGATACTATAATATATCTAGTTTAATATCACATTTTCCAATTTGATTTAAATCAAAATAACATACATAAATTTTTATAATATGCAAATTTTCTGTAATACTGAGTTAATTTTTCTAAATATTTATATGTAAAAAATATGCATAAACACATAAAATAATTACTTATGTTGAGAGTTATAAATTATTATAAGGTAATGGATACTTTAAATCATTATATTATTTTAGTGTTGAATTGAGAATCTACGGATAGGTAGAAGAGATCCAAACAGCACATGCTGTATAACTGGGAACTTAGCAAGTACTTCCTTTTTGTACATTTTTATTAAACCCTGGTTTATTTTGGCCCAAGATCCAACAGCACTAATACTCCACAATTGATTAGAATGCTCAGCAAATGGACCCTTTTTTACTTCCTTAATATATTTTATACATGAGAGGAACATATATTCATCTGAATATTTGTCAATTATATCATCTTCTAAAAATTTACCAGGAGGATATATTCTTGGTTGATCTATAAGTTGAGAACTACCCCAAATAAATGGAACGAATTGATAGTCATCCAAACTCCAAACACCATGGCTTCCAGCTGGCTCCATTCTATAAGTCTGTTGTAGCTTTCTTGCAATTTGAAGATATTTATTAAATATTAAAAATACAGTAGCTACATTATCTTCAGTATTTAAATATCCAATTTTATAAAGACAGCAAAGAAACATAATAAATGACATTTCATGACCTGTGCCATAATCAATCCTTGTTGCATTACCAAAACTCTCTACTAAATACACTTTTATTTCTGCAATAGCTAAATGCAATTGAATGTCTAATGCTTCTTGGAGAAACTGTGTAGAATTCTGTTTTATTTTAGCTAACCAGTCTTGAAATGCAGAATTCCCAAATCTTTGTGGTTGTTCTACAGGTGGAAATTCATCAATTATTTTCTCAATTTTATGAAGCAGATCAACTATTTTGGTCACATTACTCGAGATCTTGCAATCAACTGAAAGGGGTTTTCCTTTAATTGATTCATTTAAAGTAGCAATAAAACCTGTATATTCCATATAAGCCTCAGACTTTTCCCAAATAGCCATATCAGTTATTGTTTTTACAGCTTTCTGTGGCTCAAGAAAGCGATGATTCACAGGAAGTGCAGGAACTTTTTTCTCTTGTTTAGCTCCATCACCAATAATGCTATCTGCAATCATCTAAATAAAACAAACAAAATATACTTAAAAACATTTTAGATTTTTTTTTCCAAATACATTTTGTATAATTCCCTATTATAATTTTTTAACCACTTATAGCAATATTTGTTATCATCAAATCTATTACATAAATCTCGTATCTTTAAACGTAGCATGAACTCGCATTTGAATTAAAATTCTTTACTTATGCAAGTATAGTGACCGCGATAAGCTTGCCTAATGAAGGTCAGTAGTGTCAAACGTAGCGACAATACACATGCTCGTACTTACTAATTTGCGGCGTAATTTTAGCCTAGATAGGCTAATTT
The DNA here is from genome assembly GCA_013403705.1 of Heliconius hermathena. NCBI lineage: Eukaryota > Metazoa > Arthropoda > Insecta > Lepidoptera > Nymphalidae > Heliconius > Heliconius hermathena. The sequence continues at coordinate 1,796,435 of JAAIXJ010001126.1, read as the reverse complement.
TATTTAAAAAATGGACCGAATTTTACGAGGAATAATGAGATATCGGGTTTTGGATCGAGCGAGCATGGTAAAACAATTTCAAGAAGTCAAAGACAATCCTGTGGTAAGTTGACTCAACTAACCTTTAATATTCTTTTAAGATTTTATAAAGAACTCTGATTAATTATTGGCTTAACTGTGTGTAAAAATATGGAATTTTAAGATAAATACAGTTTATTATTAGCGCTTAAAATGTATTGTTATGACACCATGACAGTTGACATTTGCGAACACAGATAAAAAATAAAAAATGCCACAGAATGTAAAACGTAAAGATATTCCGAGAAACAACTGGCATAACCTAAAAGTATGTGAAATAATTTAAGAAAATGATTAAGTAAAATATTATCATCATTGTATGTTTTTAGCCGAAGGCTATATTCTACACATGTATGGACAGTCGAATGATTCCTACTAGATTCACAGAAACTTCTGTGGGCGATATGTTTGTTGGTACGTAGAAAAAAAATAGTTTTACTATTAGTTACTTCAGTTTTTAACAAGTATTCTACATTAGAGTTAGACTGGTCTTTTATTAAACTATATTTATTTTTCAGTAAGGAACGCAGGAAATCTTATACCACACTCTGAGCATTTCGTAGATGAAATGACGAGTTGCGAACCTGCCGGGTTAGAACTTAGTTGTATTATAAATGATATAAAACATGTTATAGTTTGTGGCCATAGCGATTGTAAGGCAATGAATCTATTATACAAATTAAAAAGTGACAAGGAATCCAATCTTGTAAGTCCATAATATATTTTTTAAATTATTATAATATAAGGATAGTGCAAGTATAAAACTTTTATCTTCAATATCAGGAACAAAGAAGAATCTCTCCACTAAAATCATGGCTTTGTACACATGGGAAAACAAGTTTAAATAAATTCTTAGATATTAAAGGTGATTTTGAGAAGCCAATGCTTTTTACTGGTGAAACACCACAAAGAAAATTTGTGGCATACATCGACCCTGAAAATAGATTTTGTATTGAAGATAAGCTATCTCAGGTAAGTTCAACAAAAATATATTTTTAAAGTAGCTAGTTCATTGTAAAACCAAACATTTGTCTAAATAAAAATATTGATAGAATATTTTGAAAATGGTACACCAAATTCTTGTTTTTAGGTGAATACTCTACAACAACTTCAAAACATCGCCTCATACGGAATGTTGAAAAAACGATTAGAAAAACACGACTTGCACATTCACGCACTGTGGTTTGATATTTATACAGGAGATATTTATTATTTTAGTAGGAGAGCAAAAAGATTTATTATTATTGATGAGTCAAGCTATGAAGTTATTTTAGCAGAAATAAGAAGATATTATTCGTAATTATAATACTCAGTAGCAAGTTCAGTATGTTTTCGTAAATTTCTATTAATCTTAAAATACATATGGTTGCTGGGACCAATTCCCTTACTTAAAGAATAATTAAGTACCTTTTAATGTATTTTTATGGTGTTAATTATAAGCAAAAAGTTATTTTTTTACTTAGAGTTGTAAAATAACTAATCTTTAGTTGCATAACCTAATAAGCAAGGTACCTTGCATATTTCTACTACATCTGACGTATATTTTTCTAAAACGCTTTGTACTTATATGTTTAATGTATATCTATGAAATTCATATCTGCGGTGCTTAAGAAATTACTTACTGCCTTATTAATTGATATTGCATTCTTAGGAATGAAATTACATGAGAAACATTTTTAATTATAAATATTTGATCTTATTAATCTAAAAGTGTATTTTATCTACAATTCAGGATACTACTTTTTTTTATTTTTGTAAAAGTTTATTATAGAATAAGAGTTATTAAATTTGTTTTACAATTTATACTTAGCTTATTTTACCTTAAGCAATTTTTTGCTCTATATAGTTTTTTTTATTAAATATGGTATTTTTATTAAATAACACATTTTTATTGTTTTATTTTTAAAACGTTGCATTTATACTTGTCAATATTAAATATAGATTAAGAATAACAATATTTGAACCTACTGAATTGCAACAAAAGAAAATAACTTATAACAAAATACGAAAATTAAATTTCAAATGATAATTTAAATATAGTTTGCTTGTTACTACTATTTAATTTTCAAATATTTTACGTAAGAAACTTATAGAAATGTACCGTACGGTACTTACTGTGTATTCATTATTGCGACAATAACTATAATATTTAGTATTTCTATTCACCCCAGTTTACAATATCGAGTTTAGATCATAATCATTAATGTCAATGTTTAGAAGATAATCATTAATGTCAATGTCAAATTTTGCGTAATTTATCCTGAAAAAATGGAGTGAGTTTGAGCAAGGTTAAATAAACTGAAGTTCCTATTCAAAATTATATAATAAAGTGAATCTTGAATTGGCTAAAGGTACAAAATTACAAATATATACTTGTCTTAATTATTTCAAATTGCATGGAAAGAATATGTATTACGAAATATTATTTAATAATATTTTGAGTATGTGCCAGTAAAATATTTTTCAATTTTACTTTAATTTACGCTTATATAATCAAAAATAAGACATTTTCGTGTAAGTTACTCAAATGAAAAAAATATTTTTTGCTAACGACATTGTGATCTATATTTTAGTGTAATTGAATCTCAAAATGAATCCACAAAAAGTATTTGAATATAATGAAGAATCTCAGGCAGACCGTCTTGCAAGAAAATCGAAGGATTCACCCTTTATGATTATAGGTATTTATTACTCTGATATTGTAAATTCTTAGCATTAGGTAGTTGTAAGTTCATATCATATAATCACACTTAGAAATATTGTTTATGTAATATTAATGAAGTACCTATCTGATTAGACAATAGTTTTTGTTAAGTATGGCTATTCAGTATACTCCTAAACATACATATATGTCTCTGGGCTTTTATCTACATAATATATATGCTAAACTGTTAAATGTATGTTTAATCAAAGAAATGAGAACACAAAATTGTTGTTTTTTTAAATTTCATACTCCATTTTCTAGCTTGAAATCAAGATATTGTCTACTGCATTTATTATGCCATTGCAGAACACATTCCTAATCTTTGTATTGCCAGAGTGGAAATGAAAATAGTTAATTTCCCAACAAATTATTTAAAATTTATGTAGTTTCAAAAAATATATATTTGATTTTCAGGTATATTAGGGTTGATAGGTGTGTGCGGGTATGGTGCTTATAAGTTCAAGAGTAGAGGCAAAATGAGCACAAGTGTGTTTCTAATGCAACTTAGAGTTGCAGCCCAAGGAACTGTTGTAGCAGCACTTACAATAGGTATTGGTTATTCCATGACCCAACGATACTTACATAAGGATGAAAAAAAAGAATAAACTTCAAGGTTACTTAAAAACAATTTTAAGTGTAGCTTCAATTATTTATTATAGTTAAATTATGTAAATAAAATTTTGACAGACTTATTAATCTCAAGTCAATCTCAGTTTAAATCTGTTGGACACAAACAATTCTATAAGTAGGAAATTTATTATTAAGTTAATTTATTATTAGCATAGGAATTAATTTTGTGTTCTGTGATCTTAGCATATAATAACAGTTATGTTAACAATTTTTTAATTTATGTAACATTACCACATAAAAAGGAGATACAATGTAAGGCTAGGCCTTATGTATTTACATGCAGTGCAGATTGGAAGGATTTTTGAAATCTTTAAATAATTAATGTCAATATTATGTTTACAATTTCAAAAATATTTTATTAAAAATTTTGCTTCATACTGTAATTCTTTTATTTATCCATATCAATTTATTTCTAATATTAATATTATTAATTTATTATAATAAAATGTATATCTAATAGGTACTTTATTTGATAAGAATACTACTTAATTTTTATAGAAGAATATGAAGGAAGGCAGGGTTCTGGGTTTGATTCCCACTTGACGAAGTGAAGTATTTACTATTTTCGTTTACTCACTCTAGTACCAAGACAGAGCGGGGCATATAAACAATCGAACAATTGTAATTTTTTAATTAATATGGTAATTTTATCATATTTGAATAAAGATTAGAAATCAATAAAAATTTTAAAATTATTAAGCTAAATTATTACAGGTAATTGCTTACCAGTTAGTTACTTATAAACTTTGTTACTACTTATTTTTCATGTTAATAAATTAAAGGATCATTGCAAAAAGATTTAGAATAAATTTAAAATAAATGAAATATCCCAATACAACCATATATAATTTTATTCATAATATACATATAAAAATAATTTACAACAATCCATTTTAAGTAACATGCCATAAAAAGCTTTATATAAAAAAAATGTATACCTACTAACACATAAATAACTAAAAAATAATTTTGAAAAATATCAATCACTTTTGCTGCGGTCAGAGACACCTTTCCTTGTTTTTAAACTGTAATTTGGAATGGTCAGTTCATCCTTGTCGGACGTGGAATGATTGCGCATGGAGGTTGATGTCACTTTAACAGATGATATATCGTCAGCGTTACTGAACAAGCCGTTGGACGTATTAGAGGTGGAGCTGGATTGATATGCTGTGGATTTAAAAATCTGCACCGGAGTGGAAGTTCGAGCTCTATTATTATTAGCACTTGACACACTCGATTGCTCCTCCTCATTTCGAACCTTAGTAAGTTTCATATCTTCGGGAATTTTAGTTTCGTAAAGAGATATGAACTCAGGATTGGTATGATTTGTCTCGTTTCGGTCAGATTTGTTACTAAAAGTTATTTTGTTGGCAAGGACGTTAGTTAGAAATTCTTTAACGGTCATCGAATTAGCTAACGATGTCTGCTGGACGACGTTTTTTGAATTCTCTTTTTGTTCTGTATGAGATTTTTTCTTTTCTCGTTTATTTGAAACGTCGGCTAAGGGTGATGATGAATCTGATCCAAATGCGGGAACATCTTGGCTAAAACTTTTAAGTTTAAACTGTGTCATGCTACAACTAGAAGTATTTGACGACGATGATAGTGCTAATCTCTCTTTAGTTTTCTTCAATGTAGAAGAAGCCCATCCCATTCCGAGCTTTTTAAATGCATGCTCCAAGTCAGGATTAGAAGATAAGCTCAACGATTCAGAGGTTTCTTCCAAGTGGTCTTTGTTTTTTAATATTATACCTGATTTCTTTTTAGTTTTTCTTGCTTTTGATAATGCTATCAGAGACAAAGTGGACTCTGTCGACATTGTGGTTGAATTAACATTAGAGGCTGTGTCAAAATTAAAAGGTTCGCTAATAATATTTCGTTTCAGAAGTTCCGCAATTACATCGGGTAAGCTGCCATCTGATTGGAGGGAACTTAACTCATCGTTCACAGGGCCATCTTTTACAGCATCTTCCAGATTAGATCCTTCATCGAGCCCAATATTGCATTGTTTTGCATAATCTTGTAGACTAATGAACGGTTTTAACATGATTTCATTAAATTGTTTCATATCCATCATCCGTATTTTAGAGTCATCTGATGACTCATTGGATGTTACCTTAGATTGACGCTTTGATAAGTTAACGCTACTCTGCAACAGATCTGGATTTACTTGTTGTTCATTGTTCTTTGTAAATGTGCCCATCGGCATATGTTTAACGTTATCTGTTTCGTCATTAGCTTTACTTGTTTTGTCAGATGTTTCAAATTTAGTATCATGGCGCGAAGACTGATTCTTTAGTTTAACACTCATGGGAGAATCCACTTCTATAACTGTTGAGAGTTCATGTGGTATTACATAAGGTTCTTGTTCGCTCTTAAGATTTACCCTTGTTAAAGCAGGAGGTGGTCTTCCCCTTGTTTTTGGACCCTTGTGGTCAGCATTCAGATTTATTTTATGTCGCGTGTCACTCGTAGGAGATGTTATATTAGAAGGAATTTTAAAGCTATCAGGTTTAGGAATATCTTTTAAAAATGGTGTGAATTCTGTAGGATCAGTCATATGTAAACCTTTTTCCGATAAGTTCGTCGTCAATGAAGTGTTAATTTCATGTACTCCTTTATCCTGCAAGTAATCATTGGGATTAAGAGAAGGCGTTATAGCTATCTCGCTTTTATCTGATCTAATTTCTGGTTCCGAATTTGAATCTGAAGTAGAGAATTGTGTGTAAATTAAAGATTTATTTCTCCTAACTTCTTCTAGTACTTTTGCTAAGTTAGATAAACGTTTAGTACATTTATCAGTCAAATCTGCAATTTTTTCCATGTTATGAAGTTTATCTTCTGCGAGCTTCATAAAATTTATTTCAGTATCTGTTGTATCGTTTGTTTGATTAGTCAAAACTGGTGGTATTTGTTGCTGTACATTCGCATGTTTTTGTAGTGTATTATTGATCGTTTCACAATCCGATGACATTGAAGGCACAATTGTTTGTCGTGGTAATGGAAAATATTTTAATGAATGTTTTGAAGTTGATTTTGGTAAAAAATTACCGGAACCAGCTTGAACATTTCTACTTTTGCCAACGTTTTTGTATGTTCTTATAGGAACTCCATCTGTCATATCCGAACTTGTACTATTATTGTACTCGGTGTTTTCATAAGGCTTTGGTGTAGGGGAGGACTTACTCCTGCTGTTAATGTTCTTTTCCACATTTTTATCCTCTCTTGTACATGAAGAAGTTGATGTCATCGTCTTAGAAAAATTTGCAGAACGTTGGGTATGACATTTGCCCTTTTTTTGTATGTGCTTTGAAATATTAAGAGATTTAACTTTATGTAATGACTTCTTTTTCGCTAATCTCATGGATTTTATATAAGCTTTATCAGTTTGACTCTCAGTATTTTTTGTTTTCGTAAAATCTTGGCTTTTATCAAGATTATCTTTTAAAATTTGATTCTTTAGAGTATTTTTTATTTGTTCAAGTGATATTTTCTTTTCTAAATGTTGCTGTTTGTCTTTGTTGCTTGGTAAGTTAATTATAGAGCTGCCTGGTGTTGTCGGTATACTACAATCTTGATTTATAATTTCTATTGCTTTTAACCCTTCTTCATTAAGAGATAGGAGTTTATGAATGTATGTCTTCAAAAGCGGGTTCAGTTTTTGGTCTGATTGTTTTTTTGTAGATGACTTTGAAATTTTGTGTTTGGATAACGTAGACGCAGGTGACTTTAGATTAATATGGAAAACATCTTTTGAAGATTTTGTGTATAAAGAACTATTAGATTTTCTATTGTGGTTTTTGGAGCATATTTTTGTCTCACTCCGACTTTTACATTTATGACATTTACATTTACGCTTTTTTGTTTCAGTGGGTTCACCAAGTAATTTACTTTTAAGGTTTTTGGGCGTATTTGGTGGAGTAGCGATTTTTTTTCTCTCTTGAGTGATCTTTTTAGAACACGTACATTTTTTCAATAGATTTTTGTTGTGTTCTTTACAATTACTACCTCCTATAATTTCGTACTGTGAATCTAACTGAGTAGTAGTGTTTTCTGACTCATACATTTCCTCCTGACTTAAAACATAGTTGTTTCTTAGGAACTTGGGCAGAATTATATCTGGTGGACTCATGTATGCAGTAGAAGTTGATGAACTCATGTGCATGAAAACAGGTCGCTGTATCGAAGAATTAAACGAAGTTTGGGTGTAAGTTGATGTGGCTGGCCTTTGTACAGTTTCGGTTTTAGACTTAGCTATAGGAATTGGGTAACAATCTTGAAAAGAAGTATGCACTGCCTTCTCACATTTATTAGTTTGATTTGATTCAATTGCATTCTGTTCGTTATTTTCATTGTTTTCCTCATTTTGCAATACTACTTCTGCATTCGTTTTCTCTGTAAGAACTTCCTTATCCACTGTAACATTCGACGGTATGGTCATATTCACTTTTGAAACTTCATTTTCATCATTTCTAGATTGTATTTTATTTTGATCAGTCGTTGAAGTTGTTATAGAGGTTTCCGTTTGCGATACAATTTTGTCACTTTTATCGGTTGTCTTTTCTGCCTCCTTCTTTCTTAACTGTATAACCACTTCGTAATTATCGTCTTTAATGAAACCAGATGCGCCGATATAAAATTTGCCCGTTTCTAAACCTCCTTCATCTAATAGTTTAAGAAAACCGTTATCCGAGATGGCATTTGTAGCTTTATTGTGCGCAGTCTGGAACGACGTGGTGGATGTAGCTGCTGATGACTGCATTAAATTACCGTTTTCATTTCCACATTTACATTTATTTACGGATGTCGTTCTAAAACAATAATTATTTTTGTGTAACTTATTAATAAAATACCATGAAATGTTATTTTATTAATGATAAATATGATAATTACACTAACCTTTCAGAGTTATCTCCACCTTCCTTTGTAAGATCTAAAAGAAACCGAAACAGAAATATGCATAAAAAATCAAAATACAATTTAAAATACAAGATTTATGTTACTCAATGATATGATATTGAATTTATTTTTTACTCCATAATCATAATCATTTATGTTAGAGGGAACCTAGTGTTAAGACACTCCGTTCCCCACTTTCTGCCGAATTCTGGAGGCATTGCGTGTTGAGTGGCAGAACTCAACGCCGCGCTTAACCTCGACACCAGAGCGAAGAAATGGAAATATAAATTTAAGTAAATATTTCATCTCCTCGAGTGGGGATCGAACCCACAACCAGTCGATTTTGCAGTCACACCTCGTGCCGCTGCGCCACGACCGGCCTCATTTTTTATGTTTTATATATTTTTTATTTTTATTACATTTATGTTATTTATTTACACAAATTTTCAGTTATGTGTAGTAGACAAAGTTTTTTTTTAGCACGATTGGCAGATGGCCATTTGCAGATGCTCCCAGAGTTGAGATCCTAGTGTTAAGACACTCTATTTCCATTAAGACTCTTTTGTTCCAATTGTTGACAATTTCCAGTGAATTCAATGCGTGTTGAGCGGCGGAACTCAACGCCGCGCTTTGCATCCATACCAATGCGAGGATAATGAAAATGTGAAATATTTCATTTTCTTCTGTTGGGAATCGAACTCACAACCTGTCGCGTACACAGTCGCACGCTTGTGCCCCGCACTACGATTGCCCTGGCCTGGAATAAAGTAAATAATAACTTATTATAACAAATACCTTTGTTATTCAGGATATTGCCAATATTTCGACCACAATTGCACTGTTCAGTTCTAGTTTCCTTACTTTGTTCATCTGCATTACAATTATTTCTGGAGTGACCTTTTGGATCTTCCGGGAAGTACATGGAAGTTATATTATCCCTAAAAAAATACATTTTAAAAAATAACTTTAATATTTTAATTACTAGAACACATTTATATGTATATGTTGTGGAATATCCGACGGATCGGACCGATATATACATATATATATATGTGTGTGTGTGTGTGTCGTTCGTCACCGCGTATATATTCGTGTGTGCGGTCACCAATGTCGATGTGTACACCCAGCACAGTCGAGAGCTTACTTAGAAGTGAACTTACTCGTCGTCATATCAGTCAATACAAGACATTTTTATCATTATTCTCTAACGTATAAAACTTAGTAAAGGTTGAGTGAGTTCTACGTATTTATTTATTTTTTTTTAATTTCAAGGGGCAGGTACAACCTTGTATTTTAACACTTCACATCCTTCACCTTCCGCCATATTGCTTATAGCCTTATGGCTCGAACCATTGCGTCTTGTATAGTGACGGCACCTAACCGTTTATATGTTTACCAGCACTGGATAATAAAAATAATGTTATTTGTAATTTTCTCGAGCGACCACGACAGTCAGAGTCACTAATCCAAAATATTTAATTATATTTTGTAGTATATCAAATATTATTACCACCAAGGCTTGTGTTCAGCGGATGTTTGCCACATTTCTACATTTGCTGTGTAACAACTTGTCACATTGTAAGTCAGTCTAAGGAACAAATGCGATAATAGATAAATGATACAGGGGAAGTGTGGGACAGAGTCTATTGATACTAGGTTCCTTCTGCCTACCCTGCTGTGTGCGGGACACAGCGTAAAGCTGATTTGATACAGGGGAAAATAAATTAAAGCAATTTTCATATATGATAAAAGATCTTGAGAAAAAAATTGCTTATTTGTGATAGGACTATGTATCTCATTAACTTCTCCTAGAGTCCCATAATATCGGAGGATTGTGACACAATGGGACAGCTTCTGAGTATAAACGCGATGGTCGTCGATACAATTCCCTAACCAAGTACAATTAATTGTATCCATTTCTGCGCTCTAGTAAGAGCGGCGTTAAGTTCAGTTACTTAACACACAATGTCTCGAATCATGGCGAAGAGTAAAGAATGGACAACATTATTATTAGACTGCATAAAAAAAATATTAACAAATAATGAGAAAAATATAACCTACCCGTCATTACTCACAGCTTTGTACACACCTAGAACAAAAAGGGTTTGAAATTTTAGAGCTGAGTTAATTAAATTCATAATTTAAATGATAATGTGACTGTAAACATTTCTCAAGAATAGTATGGTAACAAAATATTCATTTAATAAACATTTTTTTTTTCCAAATAAAATAAAAACTATTCTTTGGATTCGCAAAAGACAAATAAGTAACTTGTACTACACTCTCACAACCTACCTTCATGTAATTGTTGAACAGAAATACCTTCAGTATTTTCTATATTTTGAGGTGGTTTAATGCTATCGTGAGTCTTTTGTCTGGAATCATCACCTTTACTACTTAAAGATTTGCCTGCTTTAGACAAATTACTACTTTTCGTTTTACTCTTCTTATCTTTTTTTGAATCCAAAATCTTATAAATAATTATTCTTTCTGCATCCTCAATTTTAGAATCAACTTTCGATGTACTCTTATCTATGCTAAGGTTTTCTACAGAGCTTGTTTCAGATCCTGTAGAAGATTCGTAATCTGAATCATTTTGTAATATAACTGTTTCAACTAATTTCTTATGTGATTTATCGCTATTTGATTCTTTTGTAGGTGGAGTGTGTTTATGGCGCGATCTATATTCATGATAGCTGTCAGTTCCGCTGAATTTCACAGAATTCCCCCGCTTTCTAGTATTAGGTATAGTATGTATTGCAAGGCTTCCATCACTCTCCGGTACCGGCATCCAGGAATATTCAAAATCTCTACCAACTTGTGTGTTCATTGGAGATTTTGATTTACTTCTTACGTTTCCTAATGTTGGTGATTTTCTTTTGGAATGCTGAAGAAAAGTAATTTACAAAATATATATATTTTTACTACTTTACGTATGTATATAAAGATACTTTTCACATAATATATGTATGTTTATGCAGTTTAAAATATATTAATCACCTTACAACACTTATGTTTCAAGTGTTCTTTTTCAATATTTTTATATTCTTGTTGCAATTTCCTTTGATGTTTGTCATTTAAGGCCTGTTGCTGTTCATCTTCCATATATGCTGCTCTCTGAAAAATCAAAATATTCTTTATTGAATTAGGTCATTACAAGCACTTTTGAACCGTCAAGTTTGTATATCAGTAGTTATAGTCCTACAGAAAGCTACCACCGACTCGGAAAGCAGCCCTGCTGAGCCAACATGAACTTCAACAGTTGCTCCTTTCAATATATAATTTACAATAGATATTATTATTATATTATATAGAGATCATTATCTTCCCAAGTGAACATTAACAGCACTTAATCTTCTTCTTCTTCCTGGCATTAATCCCGGCTATTTGCCAAGGTCTGCCTTCCTGCTCAATCTACTCCACTTTGCACGGTCTTTAGCGTCCTCGATGGTTAGACCATTGGCTCTCATATCCTGCATCACGACATCCAACCAGCGCTTTTTTGGGCGTCCGAGAGGTCTCACTCCAGGGACTGACATAGCACGGCACTTGGAACCGACATAGTTCTTAGGCCGGCGCGTAACGTGACCAAACCATCTAAGGCGACGCTCTTGGAGCTTTTCCGCTACGTCACGGACTCCAAGACTACCTCGAATGAACGTGTTGCGTATGCGGTCAGACCGCGTTACGCCGCACATCCACCTCAGCATCTTCATTTCCGTGACGTGAAGCTCCTGAGTGTGACGAGATAGTGCTGGCCAACATTCGCTGCCGTATAAAAGAACCGGTCGGATGATGCTCTTGTATATCAGACCCTTGAGTTTGGGCGGTATCCTGCGATCGCAGACCACACCAGTGACCTCCCGCCATTTGGCCCAAGCAGCGCTTATCCGGCTAAAGACATCGTGATCGATGCCTCCAGACTCGTGCAGAACACATCCAAGGTACCTGAACTTTTCCGACTTAACGGCTGGTTCAGGACCTATAATATTAACAGCACTTAATATCATGCACTATCATTGTTACATAGTCTTCGATTGAATAGTAAGCTTAGTTTAATAATATATTTTACACAAGTCTAAACTTACTTGTGGAAATTTATTAAATATACATAGTAAGCTATGTCCCATAAATTAATGACTTTTTTTAAAGATAAAAAGTAAGAGTGAAAATAATATACCTATAGTAAGTTTAAAATCATTTACTTAACAATAAAAGAAAAATAAAAACTAAATAAGGGGATTGTTGATTTGGCCACACTCAGGGAATAAATTAAATTTATTCTGGCACTCTGGCAGCTTCACCACTCAACTCAAAATATATAAAAAAAATAGATTGAGTTGCATAAACAGTACAGTATTTTTAAACATTTTTAAAGTGTTATTCCACACTTAGCAAAGCTATGCTAACAACATAAATAAGTTGTAACAAGCGTATAAAAATTTCGACGTAGCTCGACGAGAACGTATGGCTTACCGGTCAGAGCGCCTGGTCGGTTTCCAGGAGGCGCGGGTTCAATTTCCGCTACGTTCAAATTTATACGATAGAAAACGTATAACGTTTTCTAAATTTAGAAAACGTTATACGTTCTAAATTTAGAAAACGTTATAAGTTTTCTAAATAAACAGTACAGTATTTTATTGTACCCTTTGGTTACCCGCTGTAGGGGAAAAAATAATGAAGCTGTTTTTTTCTTTTTACGAAATAAACAGGCTATCTAACATATAATTTTTAACAAAATAAGTTACTATATCCATGAAATAAAGATATTAATTATAATTGCTTACAATAGGTCTGTCCCCTTTATCATTAGGCAGAGAATTTAAAAAGGCTAGAGTATCCTTATATTCTTTGTCAACATTGTGCCTTGTTACTGCCACTTTGTTCCTTAAACTTTCCTGTCTTTTATTGAGTTGTTCCTTTGAAATATCATTAATGTTAATAGTTTCTTTTAAAGCTTGTGAGTATGCATCTTCTTCAGATTTACCATCTCTTTGAACTAAGTTTTGTTCTCCATATTGTATGTCTAATATATCCCTAGTATTATGATTGTAAACTGATACAGATTTCTTTCTGTTCAAAGATATTTCAGGTTCAGTACATCTAGAAGATTTATCTTTGTCTGTAATAGAAAAACATATTTATAATTATTAATTCAAAATATGAAGAGGCCACAGTAGCTCAGTGGGACAGTGGCTGTGTGTAAGCGCCATTCCCACTTGGTGGTATGAATTATTCCCATTTCCATTCTTTTGCAAGACATGTGCGACAATTAGTTCATTCACTTAACACAAAATGATTTGAAAACAAATTACTGGAGTGTTTGACATTAGGTTCTCTCTACCTTGCTTTGCAGGAAAATAAAAGAAAATAATGAAAAAAAAAATAAATGCACCTAAATGATAAAAAGTTGACAATAATAAATAACACTACCTAAATATAAATTAAATTAGTTGAACAATGTTTTTATTATGCATGAGCTGAATCAAATACACAAACCAAATGTATAGAAATACAGAATGTAAATGCAAAGTGACATTAATAGTAATGACACTAAAACTCTACACCTATTATTATTTTATCACCTTTTTGCCTATGAATACTGCATTTACAGTTTTTCTGTATAGAGCATGTATTTTTAAAGTGCTTGTCTTTTTCAACAGTATTATTAGGAAATGGTGAAGTGCATATATTATTTAAAGTGAATTTAAAGTTGTTATGTGCACAATCCATATATATATTATTATGAAAGGGGCAGGAAGAGTTCTCAGCATGCCATGACGGCACTGGCATAACTTGTTCGTTTAGGACATGGCAAACATTATCAATTATACTACCATCAATTCTCGACGACCTAGTATTTTGAATTGTCTGTTTTATACTTTGCAAATCATCTGATGTCTTTTTGTATGGCTCTGGTTGTCTTAGCTTTAAATTTCTATTTTGTAAATATTCAGAAACTAGTGTCAATGATGATTTTATTGGAATATTCTCAGGAACATTTGTTATGCCTCCACGTAGACTTGATGGCATCTCATCACTTAAAGCAAAAAGATTTAATCTTTTACTTTTATCCAATCTTTCATTTTCTGTTGCGGTTTCTTTAACACTATCCTCTTTAGGTAAAGATAAAGTAGGTACATTCGGTTCCCACTCATTAAGTAGCTTATCACACTCCCATTGGGTACCCATATCAGCTTTTTCTTTATCAGGTTTAACTCCTGTAATATTTGTAGTTTGAAAATCTTTTTCCTTTTCAATATCATCAGTATTGGAAACTGTTTTATTCAAAGGGTCCTCAGATGTTTTTGAAGATTGTTTCATTAGGTTTCTAACAACAGAAGATGATTTTTCTCTACTGATTTCATTTGCAACTTCCCTAGAAAAATCAATGTACCATTTCAATTTGTCTATAATAATAATAACAATAAATTTTAATATTATTTGATGATTTTTAAATAAAGTAAGATTTATTTATAAAGCAGATTTTATGATGTAATTTGTAGTGTGCAATAAATATTTTAAAAATATACCTTGCTTGCAATTTTCTATCCAAAACTTTTTTTTGCTTATCTAATTGTGCTTGTTTTCTCTTTCTTAGTTCAGCAACAGCTTCTTTGCCACGTAACTTTGACAAGTCTTTTGTCTCTAGAATTTCTAAAATGTAATTAAAACTTATATTTAAATTGTTTTAACATTGATATTTGATATATAAAATAAAAGTACACTAATTCACCACTAATAAAATTTAAAGATAAAATACTCTTGTACCCTCCTAATATAATTCTTTGAAACATGTGCGAGATGAACAGACTTCTCTAATAATAGTATTTTTTAAATGTACAGTTAAGTATTAAAGACCTGTAAAACATGAACATAAAATAAACTTTATGAAATGCTTTATTTTATTTATTATTGTACTTACTATATAATCCAAATATTCTAGTACCTCACACCCTCCAGTTTTTAATACTGCCAGATTAGTGATGTTCTATTGTACTTTTTCTAAAATAATTAATAACTTACCTTGACTGTTAACATCCAAAGCAGTCTTATGACTGGTACCAACATTATTTAAGCTTTTAGAATATAATAATTCTAATCGTCGAACAAATTTCTCTTGACAATCAATATATTCTTTTTCTTTCTTAGCACTAATATCTGTTACATGTCGCAACTTTTCTACTTTAGCGCGTTCTCTAATCTTCTTAGCAATGTCTTTTGATTGTTCCCTAACCTAAAATCAAATGAAATATTTTTTTATCGTTGAAAGAATTGTTTTTCTTCTTAGTAATATAAAACCTTACTTGTTGTAGTCTTAACTTCCGTCTTTGTAAAACTTCATTTGTTTTTAAAGCGTCAATTTCAGAAGCCATGATGTTGTCACTATTTCATAAGGTAGTCAAAATGTAAACTTTAAGTTTTTAAATATACGCTACCTAAAAAAATTCATTTTATTAACAAAATTTTAAAAATTTTGTTCGAATACAAAACAATCTTCAAATAATAAACGTACGAAAACGTCAAATATAGTCTTTGACAACTGACAACAATATATACTGTACTCACAGATTACATATACCCAAAGGGCTGTACTATAATTAAGTATAAACTATAAAGTACCATCAAAGCGGTCTTTGTTCATACAAATTGTTATAAAAAATATTGCATTTTTTTATTATTAATAAATATCACAGATTTAAAGTTTAGAAAATTCACATTATTTTGCTTTCATTTTATTTGCACTTAATGGCAAAAGAATATTTTCCACAGGTCCCTCAGATAATGTAAATAAAGTGCTTAATGAAAAACTTTCTAATCGTTTCTCGAAGAAAAATATCTTTTATAAATTATTATAATCTTTGTAAATTACTGTTACGTTGGCGAAGTGATTAGTGCTCAGCTGGCACGCCCGGAACGCCAAAAACAAGGAATAACAACACTAACAATAAATTACTATAGATACATTCTTTTATTTATAATTAAATAATGTTAAAAAAAATTACTCTTGGATATTAAAGTTTTATTTATTTATAATCTATATACAAAATTCCACAGACAACATCAAACACTATGAATCAATGAATGTTTATGTTTTACTTTAAGTCTTTACATAGATATGTATTATATTTTTATCGAAAAAACTAATTTAAATAATGAAATACGAAGTTACATATTACATTATTATTGTATTCTTAAGTATATTGCGGGTAACAAATATTATAAATAATACTTTTAAATATTTATAATACTAAAATTTTCAATCTCCCAATCCAACACCTAATACATGTTGTCTATTAATATCTAAATCAACAACATTACCCTGTTGATTTGGATCTAACAAATCTAAATTAATAAGTCCACTCCCAGCATTTGCATTGCTATTACGACTGCCATCTCCTCCTAATCCAACACCCAAAATATTTTGTTTCCCTATGTCGAGCTCAGCCACATTATTCTTATTATTTGTATTTAGAAGATCCAAATTTATGCCACTATCGTCTTGTCGCCCCCCATTATTATAAGAACGTTGAGGGCCATCATTACTATAATCTTTTCCTCCCAAACCCACACCTAAAACATGTGACCCTCCAAGGTCCAGATCCAAGACGTTATTCTTTTTGTTTGAATTTAGAAGACCAAGGTCAATCAATCCACCGCCTGAATTAGAGTACCCCGGGTTGTTTGATGTTGATAAACCAGAGCTTCCGTGGCCATTATTTGGAGAAGTAGTTGCTGACCCAGAAGATACTGACGACGAATGTGAGCAATGACACTTGTTCTGGGTCACCTGTGTTGTAGTATATACTAAAGCATTAACCAATTTCATTATTAGTTCTTCAAAGTTACTTGGATACCCTGTGGGATGGCTTGGAGTTGAAACAGTCTCTTCTTCTTCTAAGCCTCGCGTCAGACTTATGAGAGATAATAGATCTTCGCAGGTACAAATGTAAGGATCTCTATATATTTGGTTTAAATTTCTCATTCTCCCGTAACATTGTGCACGAGAAACCTGCCAAGAAGGTAGAATTTGTTGTTATAATTTAATTTTATTGTTTTTTTAGCTTCACGCTGTATCCCGCACACAGCAGGGTAGCCAGAGGGAACCTAGTATTAAGAACTCGTCACTATATCGTCATAGTTCGTCACTATATGTTAATCCCCACTGTGTATTGTTAACTTAGGAAATTCGTTTCATAATTTTATAAAATAACTTATTATCATATACTCCTACTTACTAATACTTGTATGAAAACAGGAATGTGGAAAAATTGTGTAAGTTTGCAAAAACTAAAAGTATTTAACTTACCTCTACAAAAACAAATAAACACGATAGAGCAATTAAACATTTTCGACCCATTTTACTGTAAGTTTCACAATATTCGTGCCATGCCTTATATATAGGCTTGAGGCGTTTAGTAATTACAAAAATATTTCTTCAGATTGATAAAGCCTTTGTTGGAGTATATTACTTAATTGCGTAAGTACTGCCTAAACTTTATGCATTGGCGTGTTAATATGAGCACGTACAGTCAATCACATTATATATTATTGTGGATATTTCCTGGCAACGTTCCCTGTAAAGCGATTGTTGTATACAATTGATATATAAAATCAAATCAAATCAGCTTCACGCTGTATCCCGCACACGGCAGGGCAGGCAAAGGGAACCTAGCCTTAAGACACTCCGTTCCCCACTTTCTGCTGAATTCTGGAGGCATTGCGTGTTGAGTGGCAGAACTCAACGCCGCGCTTAACCTCGACACCAGAGCGAAGAATTGGAAATATAAATTAAGTAAATATAAATAGTAGTAAATATTTCATCTTCTCGAGTGGGGATCGAACCCACAACCAGTCGGTTTTACAGTCACACTTCGTGCCTCTGCGCCACGACTGGCCTAAATAATAATAATAATAGTTCATATATGAAAGGTCTTATTGTTGTCAACCTGAATTTAAACCTCTACACATACTTAATATGCCACATATAATATTGTTTTATAAAATATGCCACATACATATTTACTTACCTACCTGCCAGGAATAATCTTGACTTAGAATTATATAAATTTAGAAAGTCGCCGCAGCCAACACGAATTTATATTTCATATATTTTCAAAGTTACCTATTGTGAGAAATATTTAAGTCAAAACTATTTTTATAGTCAATTTGAATTAAAATGGATACTGGGCCAAAACAAAGACGTCATATAAATCCACGCTACAAAGCAAATTTATTTTCAATTCTCACTTTTGGGTATGTTAATTTAATAATTACTATTAAAGGCATTAGATCGTCCGATACGATTCGACTCGAATAAATGAAATATTTAATATTTTCATTTTTCCCTCTGGTGTCGAAATAAAACACGCCGTTGAGTTCTCCCAGTGGAGTGCCTTAATGCTGAAAAGAAAAAAAAATGGTAGTTTCTTATACTCGCTCTGGTGTTGAGGAGTGTGCCTAGATGCCTACATAATATATTTTGAAACATATATAATAGTTATCCAGACAGGACATGAGTCATATCAACGTTGTTATCAGCATATCTAAAAAATAGATAGAGACTCGAGGAAAAAGAAATTGTTTTTGTTTTCCCCTATCAAAAACGATTGAAATATTAATATATTCTTAAAGTACAGTACGATGAAGTCGTGGCCGTCCGTTGGATTTTCTGAACTTTTATGCATTGTTCACTCGGGAACAAAATAATCAATACTGAGAAAAAGCCTAAAATCATGTACGCAGTCATCTACAGCTAGCTTCAGGGTAGCCAAGATTTGTTGACCGTACTGTACGGCGTACATGGCAGAATCCAGCTAAGCGACTGTGCTAACGTGTGACCTCACGCTGCGTGTTGCGAGTCTTGATTACACCTACATACTTTGACCCGTTTCGCTATAAATTTAATTGTTTTTCTTATAGTGAATCAATAAAATAATTAAAAAATATTGTATCATCTATGCAGTGGCGTAGCTAGGGTATTTGCTGCCTGATGCAGCTTAGGACTTGATGCCCTTTAAAATGATCAAAATAATTTCAGATTTCAAAACACAGTAGAGTAGATATATAAATTTTTATTGCTTCAAAATTATAATTACTATAATATATATAAGTTATAACATTAGATTTTGGTAAAAAATATTGCAAAAATTTAAAAACGGACATACGACACGCTTTTTGACTAGCAAAGTCATTAATCACATTTTCAAAATCAATTTCATTTTCAAAAATAGTATCGACTAGTTCATGTTCGATTGACATGATAGCGAGATTGTATTTTTCATTTTCATTCTCTCATTTTTCTTGTACATTTCTTGATTGAAAAAAAATTTAGAAGAATTGATCGTAGACTTTGATGCCCCTTTCCTTTTAATGCCCGGTGCGACTGCACCGCTCGCACCCCCCCAGCTATGCCACTGGCTATTTCCCATTTAGTCAAATGTTACTTTTCTCGTGGGAAATGTTACTGTTTTAGTAGGGATGCCCGATGTTAGAAAAACATCGATTTGACATCGATGTTCGATAAAAATCGAAAGAATGGAAAGGCTGACACTGATCGATGTCAGCCGATATCGATATTTTTTGTACATTTTGTCATCAATAAAAAAATTAGAGGCCTCGAAATTTTTCTGAAATTAAAGCTTAGGTTAGCCAAGAGCCCTTTCATCTTTAAAATCAAATTTGGCCCACCCCTCTTTAAGGCTGCTATTTTTTAGAATTTAATCACAAATGTTTTTAGATTTTTTCCTAAGCTAGTACTACCTGTAGATGGTAGCTGCCAAATTTCATAATTCTAAGTCAACTAAAAGTACCTTATTAATTTTGATTCCCTTTAAAGTATCGACCTATGCATTTTTTGCGATATAAACGGCCATATCACTTTTTAAATAAATGTAGAAATACTTTCTTTGTCAGGAAATCATGGGGCCGTAGATTTCAATTTCTTCAGTTCTTGAGATGAAGGCTCTTGACGGACAACATAGTGGGCTTATAAGGGTTCCTTTTTTTCTTTACAAGGAACGGAACCCTACCAACTACAATACTAGGATCCGCTACATNACTCGGGAACAAAATAATCAATACTGAGAAAAAGCCTAAAATCATGTACGCAGTCATCTACAGCTAGCTTCAGGGTAGCCAAGATTTGTTGACCGTACTGTACGGCGTACATGGCAGAATCCAGCTAAGCGACTGTGCTAACGTGTGACCTCACGCTGCGTGTTGCGAGTCTTGATTACACCTACATACTTTGACCCGTTTCGCTATAAATTTAATTGTTTTTCTTATAGTGAATCAATAAAATAATTAAAAAATATTGTATCATCTATGCAGTGGCGTAGCTAGGGTATTTGCTGCCTGATGCAGCTTAGGACTTGATGCCCTTTAAAATGATCAAAATAATTTCAGATTTCAAAACACAGTAGAGTAGATATATAAATTTTTATTGCTTCAAAATTATAATTACTATAATATATATAAGTTATAACATTAGATTTTGGTAAAAAATATTGCAAAAATTTAAAAACGGACATACGACACGCTTTTTGACTAGCAAAGTCATTAATCACATTTTCAAAATCAATTTCATTTTCAAAAATAGTATCGACTAGTTCATGTTCGATTGACATGATAGCGAGATTGTATTTTTCATTTTCATTCTCTCATTTTTCTTGTACATTTCTTGATTCTTGATTGAAAAAAAATTAGAAGAATTGATCGTAGACTTTGATGCCCGGTGCGACTGCACCGCTCGCTTTATTGTGAAGATCTTTTGACGACTACAGGACTTTTATAGTAATAATTTCTTGTATTGTGACTTATTGTCTTCCTTTACTCTCCAGTCCAAAATTCCCATGAAAAGTAAAGATCCTTAAAGATCTATACCTAAGCATACATTTAAAGGAAATAAGGTTTAGACTCTAAACCATATTTACTTTAAATCAAAACTTTTGAGACACGCGACAATGATAAGTGCAATACCGAAATCTTTCCAACATGGCCTATTTGCAACTATCAGTTATAACTATCAATTCACTTCTAGAACGTAACTTAAAGGCGGCCTTATTAGATCCAAATTTGGTTAGGTAAAGAAGAGCCCGGACAGTGTCACGTAGAAGTCGCAATTCTCAAACCCTTCTCAGAGCTCAACATGTAGGTAACATTGCTATGAATCTGACACCCCCCTCGTTTAAAATCCATGGATTGTTAAGGAGTTTCTTCTCTTCTCTGTTAAAGATTGTTTAATTGTGTATTCATATTTATATTTTTAACATTCAGATGGACCTTGGAGACATTTATGTTGGGGTATACCAGAGACATAAAAGAAGAAGATCTATATGCACCGTTACCTGAACACCGATCAGATATTTTAGGTACAATTAGACTTAAATTTTTAGTTGTACTTACTTGTAAATTAGCTTTCAAAAGTTATACGTTAATTAAAACATGAAACTTTTTCTTTGTTCATAAAAAAATATTAAAATAAATGTTTCCCATTAGGCGACACACTGCAAGCTGCTTGGGAGCAAGAAGTAGAAACAAATAGGAGTCGTAATGACAATAGCAAGCCTAGTTTAATGAAAGCATTGACAAAAGTCTTTGGTTGTGAATTAATGTTGTACGGTTTGATATTGGCGGCAATGGAGTTTGTACTCAGGTTTTAGTTATAGAATTAATTTAATAGAACAGAAGTAAAAAATTACATTATATTCGAATCGATACTAAAGGTTAATTTTTTTGCCAGATTGCAGCAGCCCTTATTTTTGGGTCTATTGCTTCGTTATTACAGTCCAGCGCAGAATTTACAAAGTAATGTGTACGTTACCTTTAAACAATTTTTTTATTGGTTTTTAAATTAACATTTTGTTCTACTATTTTCAAATTAAATATCTTCTTATTTTAGATCGAATCACAATTATTTTTCTCGTCTGTATAAATATTATGAGATGTCCAGTGGCGTGACTTGGGGAGAGGCAGTATTTTTTTCTTTTGGGGTTGTTTTTTGCAGTATGATAAATGTTATGGTCCAGCATCCGTTCATGATGGGTGTAATGCATATAGGAATGAAAATGCGGGTTGGAGTTTGCAGTCTTATTTACAGAAAGGTGTGATTTTATTTACATGATAGAAGTAGCGATAGAGAGGATAATAATTGGTAAAGTCATTAAATTTTAGTCATTAAAAGTTAATCTTCAAGCGATGTCCGAAAACAGTGGCGGCCTAGTTGTAAATCTTATGGCTAATGACGTAAACCGTTTTGATTCTGGTCCACTTTTTATTCATTACCTCTGGATAGGACCTTTGGAGACCGTGGTAAGCCATACTTATTGCAAGATTAAAAAATATATTTATCTTTTAATATTTTTATTTATACTAACTACATAACATTTCATTATAGCTTATGACTTTTTATTTATATCGAGAAATGGGTATATCGGCAGTGTATGGAGCGTTGATTGTTATAGCAGTCGTACCATTTCAGGGTAAATACATATAAATTTAGTAAAAAATAAGATAATTAGATTTAAAACTGTAATAATGATTATAATTTTATAGTTTTTCTTGGTACACGTACGGCATATTATAGAAGAAGAACGGCGTTAAAGTCTGATGAACGAGTTAGATTGATGGAAGAAATTATAATGGGCATGGAGGTTATTAAAATGTACACTTGGGAAAAATCGTTCAGAAAGATTATAGATACCGTGAGAAGGTGCGATATAATTAAGTTTTTCTTAAACTATTTTATATTTTCTGCATGTAATTAAATATGTGACTTTGACAAGTAAATCCTGCACACAACAGGGTAGGCAGAGGGAACCTAGTGTTAAGACAGTCCGTTCCCCAGTTTCTGCCGAATTCTGGAAGCATTGCGTGTTGAGTGGCGGAACGCCGCGCTTTGCCTCGACACCAGAGCGAAGAAATGGAAATATAAATTTATTTATTAAAAGTAAATATTTCATCTCCTCGAGCGATCGTGGGGATCGAATCCACAAATACAAATTTACAAGTAGTTAAAATTGAACATCATTCAGATGAGATATCTTAAAATGAGTTTGGCCTTTTAAATGACGCTATTGCAGCTCAGGACATCTTTCTATCCTTTTTAAGCAGATTTTTTTCTGCAAGTAATCATAAGCATGGACAAAATAATCTTCAACTTGTGTTTTATCAGACAGGAAATGTATTTTATTAAAATGACTTCCTACATTCGAGGGGTGGTAATGTCGTTCATAATGTTTACATCACGGTTCAGTATTTTCATCACAGTTTTACTTTATGTGATGTATATCAACCGTATCACAGTCGAAAATGTGTTCTTTCTTACATGCTATTATAACATTATGAAACAAACAATGACACTATTTTTTCCGCAAGCTGTAGGTCAGGTAAGAATCAATTTTACAACACAATATTCGTATTTTGGTACATAACTAAAGTAATATTGATGATTTGGTCATAGGTAGCGGAAATGTACGTCGCTATACAAAGAATTAATGCATTTTTACTAATTGAAGAGTGCCAGTTACCGTCTAGAGACCAATTAGTCGATGTTAAAGAAGTTCAAAAAAAACCCAAGAAACGTGTTTTCATACCGCGTAAGATATTTTACACACATACTTATATGTCGATTCGATCTATATATATACCTAACACTAATAAATTTAAGCAATTTAACTATAAAACATTTTTTTAAGTTAATCCCGTACGACCACCGATTAGGCAGTCACCACGAAACGAACCGCGCGCTTCTTCATCCAAAAGTCAAGATAAAATTAAAGGTTTTTCAATCAAAAAAAATATTGTATGTAACATTAATTGAAGCAAATAACTTTATCATCAAATTGTTGTATAGGATTGCGAAAAGATCAGATCGCTATTAAATTTGAAGGATCATGCAGTCGTTGGATTATGTCATCAGAGAAAAACGACGTCGTGAATGTTAACCTGGAAGTAAAAACCATTAATACTTATTTCTACTTATCCCCTCCTACCCTAACACATGTTATAAATTCTTTAAATTTTTTTATAATTTACAAGGTATACTCTGGTTCGCTAGCTACAATAATTGGAGCTGTTGGCTCGGGCAAATCAACTTTGTTACACATGATACTCAGTGAGCTTCCCTGTTTATTGGGAAGTATGGAAGTGATAGGCAGTGTGAGTTATGCTAGCCAAGATCCATGGCTTTTTGTAGGTAAGACTGTTAACGTTAACACAGAATTCCTTATAACTACTGTGGTTATGAGGAATTCGGTGTGATTATGTGGATAAAGCACCCCTAAATCTCTTATATTAACAAATTTTCTACTAAAAGGTTCCGTGCGCCAGAATATTTTATTTGGTCAGCCTTTTGTAAAATCACGATATATGGAAGTATGTAAAGTATGCGCGCTTGAAAGAGACATTTCATTGTTCATTCATGGCGATAAAACGATAGTTGGCGAACGTGGTGTATCTCTAAGTGGAGGACAGCGGGCGAGAATAAATTTAGCTCGAGCAGTTTACAAGGAGGTAGGAAAGAGTTCTTGTTTCGCTTCGCCGTATGGACATAGAGGAAAGGTGCTCGAGATGAATCCCTTAAGGGAGAATGCTGATGGTTTATGCCATATTGACATTAGAATTGGATTTTAAAGCGCTGAATTATGACACGTGACCACTGGTTTATAGATGTAACATTATATTTTTCGTTTTTTAAAACTATGCTACGTACAAGATGGTCCCTATTGTATGTACGAGATGATCCGGGGATATTCTCAACACCAGTCAAGTCTCGGCCACCAAGGTTTAGGTACCAATTTCATAAATGTCAATTAACAGGAAAGTAACGTATAAAAGTTACAAAGGTAAGTTTCCGGGAATATACACTTATTTTGTACGAAATGAGCTACAAATCCTTAAATGCTAATAGCATGTAAGGATTTTTTTCTACATCTATTTTACAATTTTCGGATATTTTTCTTTGTTTATACTGTAAGTTTTACATTTTCCCATATTTCATAATGTCCAACATATCAAAATGTTACTATCAAAGATACTACATTTAGTAAATAACAATAGTTTTTGTTTTATCGTGTAAATCCCTGTCCCGCGGGAATTTCACAATAATGCACTTAACTGGAGGTTGTAAGTGAATTTGCTTTTTACATTACTTTTAACAATGGTTTATAATAGATTTTTGTAATTGCAGGCTGATATTTATTTATTAGATGATCCACTGTCAGCTGTTGATACACAAGTAGCAAGACATATATTTGAAAATTGCATTAAAAGGTAAACGATTAACAATTCAATAACCTCTGTTCAGAAACAAAACTGCAAATCTTTGTTATTTAATCAAACTTAAATGGCTGTAGCAAATTTTCAGCATTTACTTAATTAGGAAAATTATGGTCAATATATCACTTTGAAAACTGACCGTGACAGATTGATTTTATTTAATAGATACAATTAAAAGTTAATTAAAGCTAACTTATGGTTCCAGATACTTAGGAAATAAAACTGTTATACTGGTGACACATCAGCTGCAGTTCATAAAATCTGTAGATCAAATTGTTGTAATGGAGAATGGTACAATTCTTGCGGAAGGAAGCTATGATGAACTATCTGTAATTATGATTACACAATACAAATATATAACAGAATAAATAATAAAAACAATAAATTCATCAAATAAAATAAATAACTCTTTATTTTGTTATAGAAACTGGAGTTACCTATTGTACAATTAATGCAAGATAAGTCTCACGAAATACGAAAAGAAGATTCATCTTCTAACACATTAATACAACCCACAAGTGGAATAAGCTTAAAGCCCTCACGTTGGTCGCATTGGTCGTTGATGTTTAATTTTACTGTAATCAAACTGATATATATTTTTTTAAATTTATAAATTTCATAAATTGGAACGATTTAAATTAATTATAATAATAAATATATGACGCAGGATCAAAAGCAAGAGGCGGAAATTCAAACTTTTGGAAGAGTAAAAGGTTCAATCTACAAGGATTTTTTCTTGGCCGATACAACGTGCGTGTTGTTCTCTATTGTCCTAATAATGTTCGTATTAGCCCAATTCTTTGCTAGTGCGAGCGATTATTGGATATGTCGATGGTTAGTAGAATCAAAATACTTTAAAATTACGAAAATTAAGAAGCTACGAAAAAGAACTACTAAGAAAACTATTTACATGTTAAATATGAACTTCACGCTATATCTCGGAACCAGCAGGGTAGGCAGAGGAAACCTAGTGTTAAGATATTCATTTCTCCATTTCCCGCCGAATTCTGGCTAGCGTTGAGTAGGGGGATTCAACGCAGCGCTATGTCTCGACACCAGAGCGAAGAAATGGAAATATAAATTAAGTAAATATTTCATCCCCTCGAGTGGGTATCGAACCCACAACCAGTCGGTTTTACAGTCACACTGTGCCCCTGCGCCACGACTGGCCTCTATATTATCTTTAATCAATATAATTGCTATTAAAATGATGAAAAAGTCGTTATTATTTTTAGGAGCCATGCAGAAGACCACTTAACCGGTGATGCGACAATGGACAATTTACTATGGTCACAGTACGGTTTGACGCGGAAAGACTTCGTTATTATTTTTGGTGTACTGACAGTAGCAACAGTAGCGATTGCTTTGATCCGAGCTTTTTTGTTCTTTACATTGTGTATGAGGTCATCAATAAAGTAAGGATTTTACTAACTTAAATTTTAATGCCATTGTTGTACGACGGTTGTGGATTCGATTCCCACTCGGAGGAATGAACGAAATTTTCAATTTAACGCTCTGGTAATAAGACAAGGCGCAGCGTTGAATTTTGCCATTCGATAGGCAATGTTTCGATTTCTTTGAAAAGTGGAAATCAGATACACCGTGAAGCTGAAAAAAGTAATGTTAACATACATATTAGGAACTTACCCATTAAAGGGGTTAGTGTGTAAGTACCTACTAGATAGAATACATTGTATAATACCTTAGCGTGGTGATGCTAAAATAATTTGTATAACAAATACTGATATATATTCGCATTTCAAAGTAAAAAACCTAAAATAAAAAAAATGGTTAATAAATATTTCTTTTTAAATATGATAGGTCGGTCAAAGATACCGTCGTGGGCCAGGGGCACAAGGATGTGAATGTATCGCGACGGTTATGGGTTCGATCCCCACTCGATGAAAAGAAATATTTATTTTAATTTATATTTCTATTTCTTCGCTCTGGTGTCAAGGCAAACAGCGGCGTTGATTTCCGTTATTCAGTACGCCATGTATCCAAATCCTGCGGAAAGTGGCGAAACGGAGTGTCTTAACACTAGGTTCACTCTGCCTACCCTGCTGTGTGCGGGATACAGCGTGAAGCTGATTTGATTTTTTGATTTTAAATACGATAAGTAATTGTTATGCTTCACAGATTACACGATATGATGTTTGAATGTATTTCACTGTCACCCATGAGTTTTTTTCATGCTAATCCTTCAGGAAGAATTCTAAATCGTTTTAGCAAAGATATGGGTTCAGTTGACGAGTTGCTCCCTCAAGCTATGTTAGATTGTTTACAAGTAAAAAATATTTATATTAATAATAATGTACTTTTATCTAAACATTTATAGATACTTATTAATTAATGTCAGTTAACTGCTCTTTATGGTGTGATGAAAGGTAGTTTCAGATTTAGTGTGGGTGTATAGGGCTTTATATCCTAGACGCCTTTTTTTCCTATTTATAATAGTAACAACTATAAAAATAAAGTCGCGGCGCGAGGACGCCGCTCGCCGCCGAAGTGTGACTGTAAAAGCGACTGGTTATGGGTTCGATCCCTACTCGAGGAAATTAAATATTTATTTGAATTTATATTTCCGTTTCTTCACTCTGATGTTGAGATAAAGCGCGGCGTTGATTTCCGCCACTCAATACGCAATGTCTCCAGAATTCGGCGGAAAGTAGGGAACGGAGTGTCTTAACATTAAGTTCCCTCTGCCTACCCAGCTTTGTGCGAGATAAAGCGTGAAGATGATTTAATTTTGATTAAATTTTTCATAAAAATTAAAAGTAATAAGTTGTATTAAATATACATATATTTTAAAGTCAACCCACTACTTTTTCTCCACAGATAATTTTTAATTTAGTTGGTGTTGTTGTGATCATTTTGATGACCGAAGTTGCCTTACTTATACCTATTGCGACGTCTCTCGTAGTATTTTATATTTTCCGTTTGATCTATGTGAGGACGACGGGTGCTATCAAACGCTTGGAAGGAATAAGTTAGTTTGGAATTCAATAACCTAATTTTTTACTTCACGCTGTATTCCACAAATAGCAACTAAGAGTTATAACTAGTATGAGTCATCACTCTTCGCACTCCACTTTCCACCAACCGATGTCACATTTTTTGCCTTATCAGAGCAGAGAAACGATTCTTTGCCTCGAGATGGAATCGAATCCACCAACATCGCGTTTATGAGCGGACCAAGTCCCATTGTACCACGTCATCATGTCTTAATTTATAATTATATTTTATATAGTAAAAAAAAAAATTGTATATTGAAAAAATATGTATATATTTTTAAAGTTTCGTAATTCACAGCACGAAGTCCAGTATTTGGACATGTCAATGCAACAATATTGGGCTTACCTACAATTCGATCATTCGGGGCCGAAATACTTCTTGCCAAGGAATTTGACCGCCACCAGGACCTCCACAGCTCAGCGTGGTACCTGTTCATCACCTGTAGCCGCGCCTTTGGATACTTCCTTGATGTCATATGCTTGTTGTTTATAATATGTGTGACTTTCACTTGCTTAATGAAGACAGGTACGGCTTTAATATACTGATACTCTATCTTAAGAACATTTTCGAAACTTTCCTAGATATTATTGGCTTTTTTAATCACTGTAATAGACACTTATTTAGAAAACGTATAAAAATTTGACCGTAGCGGGACTCGAACCCGCGCCTGGAAGAGGCGAAGTTTTTTTTCCCTAAGTGTGGAATAACACTTTAAAAATGTTAAAAACATTGTAATAGATACTTCAATTATAGTCACATTTCTGATTAGTACTACTAGAAGTTTAATCTATTGTATAAGTTTTATATTTGAAAGTTTTATTCCTTAACTTTTCCTAAATTTAAGTGGAGGTCAGTCGTGGTGCAGATTCGATTCCCAATCAAGGAAGCTACATATTTAATATTTTCGTTTCTTTGCTTTGATGTCGAGGCAAAACGTGGCTTCGAGTTTCGCCACTCAACACACAATGCCTCCAAAATTCGGCGGAAATCTCTTAATGGGAACGAATTTTCGTAACACTAGGTTTCTCCTTCTGTATACACTACTATATGCAGCGTTAAACTAAAAAAAAACAATCTATAGCGTGACCTTCAGAATTGGTTATAGCTAACTGTACACCACATTTAATTAAAATAAAATTTCCACAATTATACTACAATATTAAACATTATACTACAAAACATACATTAACAATACATTATTTTAAATTTGAAATTAAAATTTTGTAAATAATAAAATATTTGTTAACAGATATCGAAGGCAGCCATGTCGGTCTTATTATAACGCAGTCTATATCGCTAACTGGTATATTCCAATGGGGAATGCGACAGTCCGCTGAAATGGAGAACCAGATGACGAGCGTTGAAAGAGTTTTAGAATACACTAACCTACCCAAGGAGTCTACTGTAATATTTTTTTTTACGTTACATTATTTTTTTTTTCTTTTTTCTAAATATCTTCCTTTCCTTTTGCGCGTGAATGATACTTAGAACAAATTTAAAAGTATACTGTAATGTGTACATGGAAGATAAATCAGAAAAACTACTACTGGGGGCATTTAATAATGTAATAGAACCCACGACAATGTTCTTTTTTAAATTTGTCTGTTTGTCTGTGGGTTTGGTCACGCTTATCTCAGAAACGGATTAACCGATTTAAATGCAATTTTCATTATTGCATTCTGCCAAATTTTACATAACATTTAGTGTTAATTTTAGTACAAGCGGTTCAAAATAAAATTATATCAATTTAAAGTATTTTGGCTCGACAAAACGTCGCAAAATGAAGTTGCAAATTGCGTTGTTATATATTTCCTTTAAAAAGAGAAATAAAATATTATCAATATTCAATACACTATGGAAAAACTGAAAATATGTTATATTTACCGACAGCAAAAAACTTAAAAACAAAGTCCATATCGGTGTTTCCATAGTGATTTCTCCAATAAATATATAATATAATAATAATAAAAAAATAGACGCTATTAGACGTCCCTGTATTCTACAGTAATAATTTTAACGTTTAGTATTTTAATTTAGTAAAAAGATACAATAGATAAAAAGTATATGTAGAAATAATTTTCAGACATCTGCCCAAAAACCACCAGAAAATTGGCCTACAGCAGGTGCAATAAGTTTCAACAATTTAAGCTTGAAGTACATTCCCAATGGCGATTTCGTTTTGAATAGTTTAGAGTTTCGCATACTTCCTCAAGAAAAGGTTTGTTATTACACTATGCGCGGAAATAATAATAAAAAAATATGTTCCCATGGCCATGGGGGTAACTAGATATATTTTCTTGGGGCCTGGACGTTAGCTTTGAACTGATATGGTCGTTTAAATTGATGTTTTTTTAGGCCAAATTTTTTAGTGGTAAATTTTTTGTTGTTTGGACAAAGTTGTCCTTTGGACACAGGACTATTCTGGGGTATAGTATCACGGATAACACAATTAATTATAATTATTTAATATATTGACAGATAGGCATAGTGGGCAGAACCGGAGCCGGCAAGTCTTCTATAATACAAGCGTTATTCCGTTTGGCATATTTGGATGGAACGATCACGATTGACGATATTGATATTACATCTATAGATTTAAAGTATCTAAGACAAAAGATATCAATCATACCTCAGGTGAGAAAACAGACAAATGTTTTAATATAAAGACAATAAAGACAATGTAACATAGTTTTAAGATTTAAAAGACCCGTGGTGTCTTCTATTTATAATTAATAAAGTATAATCATTAAAATATTTATACATATATCATTATATATTAGAAGAAACAAATAAATCTTATTTTTTTTCCTTTTTCCATCATCGTGCTGTATTCCGCATAGAAGGGTAGGCAGAGAAAACCTAGTGTTAAGACAATCCGTTCTACATTTTCCGCCGAACTCTAGAGGCGTTGCGTGTTGAGTGGCGGAACTCAACACCGCGCTTTGCCTCGACACCAGAGCTAATACTTAATTTACAGAGTAAATATTAAATTTTTTCGAGTGGTAAATTAAACCAGAACCTGTCGCGTTTACAGTCACACCTTTGTGCCCCCGCGCCATAACTGGCCCCATAAATCTATATTTAAAGGGTACACATGCAAAAACGTAGGTACTTACAAAATATAAATATAAATAACATAAACTACCGTAAACTGTTACTGTAACTGAAGGTTCATTAAAATATATGCATTTTAACCGCTATAACCAATATTGCTAACCCATATCCTATTATAGTATATCAAAGTCCTATTATAGTTATCAAAGATTGACTCTATATTTATATATCAATATTCAATTGTAGGAACCAGTATTATTTAGTGGCACTCTAAGAAAAAACTTAGATCCATTTGATGAATATCCAGACGAATTGTTACTTAGAGCTCTTGACAAAGTAGAACTTTTATCAGAAGATGGCGGAGTTGGTAACGATCTATCCATAATCAAATAATAAATTAATATAAATATAATAGTAATAGTATCCAGGTCGTCTATGCTTATTAGATGATTATTTTTAAAACCGAAAATTAGAAACCATACAATTTACAAATCTTATTTTTCCTAATACTGTACTAAATATTAAGAACAATAAGCTACTTAACTTTTGTTACAATATTCATTAAAACTACGTATATGTAAATCCTAAGGCCAGTCGTGGCGCAGAGGCACAAGTTTTTTTCTGAGCTAGTCTACTACTTATAGATGATAGCTGTCAAATTTCATAATTCAGGTCAACCAGAAGTACCCCATTAATTTTCATTCCCGTTATATTGTCGAAATACACGTTTTTTGCGATAGAAAGGGCCATATCTTTTTTTAAATGTAGAAATACAATTTTTTCCGGAAATCATGGGACCATATATCTGATTGTATGATTTGAATTTCAACTCGATATCTCCAAGCGTTCCAGAGATAAAAGCTCTTGACAGACAGACAGACAGACGGACAACAAAACGATCTTATAAGGGTTTCTTTTTTTCCTCACTAATTAAAAATTAATAAATCCTAAAATTCAACATACTCAAAATGTCAAATATCTTTAGACGCACTCTACAAGCAAGTATCAGATTGCGGATCCAACTTCAGTGTTGGCGAACGACAACTCGTGTGTCTAGCAAGAGCTATAGTCAATAATGACAAAATATTACTATTAGACGAGGCCACGGCCAACGTGGACGCACAAACCGACGCCCTCATACAGAATACTATTAGAGATTATTTCAAGACTTGCACCGTACTTACTATAGCACATAGGTTGCACACTGTTATAGATTCTGATAAGGTATTTATGTATTTATTTATATGGTTATTTTGTAATGGCGTGTTCATCATGATAATGCTTTCTAATTTTATAAATATAAAAAAATACAATTTTTGGAACCCTTTCTTAAAATTTGATGACTCTATAACATTAAAGTCAAGGTCAAAAATTATTAAACTTATCTTGGTCAAACATTGTAGTCTTTTTATATGGATAAAATTATATTTATTTCCATTACATTTATTCATCGAGGATGTCGTGGCTCAGTGGCACAACCGTGTGACTGAAACGCGACGGATGTGGGTTCGATTTCCACTCGGTACAATGAAATATTTTAAATTTTAAGACAATTCGCGACCTTGAGCCATACCTCTCAACACTCGAAAAATGTCTCGAAAATTCAGCGGGAAGTGGAGGACGAAAAAACTCAACACTAGGTTCCCTGTGCCTACTCTGCGAAGTGAAGGATAGCTGTATCCTAAAAAAAATGCTATATCATCAAAATGAACAATCATTACGTATACATTTTGCAGTATCTATAAATCATTAAGTACTTTTTCTGAATCGTATATTATGCAGATCTCTATAATATTAAACAGATATTAGTTCTCGATGCGGGTCATCTCGTGGAGTACGATCATCCGCACATACTGTTACAAAACAAAAAGGGTTATTTCCGTAAAATGGTCGCAGAAACAGGCTCTGGCATGGCACAAATGCTACATAAGCTGGCCGCTGATGTAAGTATTTTGTATAAGAGTATTAAAAACATATTATGCCAGAGGCCAGTCGTGGTGGAACATAAGCGTGTGACTATTAACGCGATAGGTTGTGGGTTCGATTCCTATTCAAGGAAATGAAATATAAAAAAATACATTTCCTCATCATTTTTTTACATACACAACGAAAAACTGTAGTGATTACAAAATTTTAAGTACGAATATAAAAATAGAAATTACCGGCCTCCAAATTATAAGTAGTACCTTATAAGTGAGGTTCATATAAACGAAAATGGTTAAATTGTTGTAATAACAGATCATAATATCAGTAACAAATTATGAACGTACGACGTAAACATAATATATTATTTCGTTAGCTAAACTGTGTTGTTATAGATATTATTCAAGTGAACTATGAATACTTGCGGCATTCGTCTTAAAAGACTTCAATATTAAAGAGTAACAAAAAAATATTATCAAAAATATTAATAAACATTCTCTCTTACCAGACGATAATTCTTAGTAATTATCTTTGGGTAGCGGAAAATTGTAAACATCTCCCTAACAACATAAATAACTTATAACAAGCGTATAAAAATTTCGACGTATTATAGCTTGCTGAGAACGTATGGCTTAGCGGTCAGAGCGCCTGGTCGTTTTCCAAGAGGCGCGGGTTCGAGTCCCGCTACGTTCAAATTTTTATACGTTTTCTAAGTAAGAAAATTTATAATAATCATATTTTATCTCTTTGCAGAATTACAACAAAATAAAACAAGACAGTTAACAATATTTATAAATATATTTCATTTTCACGATGATCGTCGTTGATTATTTAAAAATAACATTACATGTTTAATTGAGTAAATAATGTAAATAAACAGTTATATGCAAGTTTATGATACATTCATTTAAAATAACGAAATTTTCTAATAATCCCTAAATATATGGAAAATTAAAATAATTTATATTAATGAGTAATTTAATAAAATAAATTAATATAACAGTGTATGTAAATACTACGGGCTCGAATATTATATCTAATATTTATTTAAATAAAAATAGCTTACTATACAGTCTCTATATTGCAATTGAGGCTAGCCAGTTGTAATTCCATTCGCTTTTTAAAGCCTTGGATGATAGTGTCCATACGTCTGAAAATAAAATTAATTATAACGTGAGTTCTATCAGCTTCACGCTGTGTCCCGCACACAGGGTAGGCAGAGGGAACCTAATGTAAGACACTCCGTTCCCCACTTTCTGCCGAATTCTGGAGGCATTGCGTGTTAAGTGGCAGAACTCAACGCCGCGCTTTGCCTCGACACCGGAGCGAAGAAATGGAAATATAAATTTACACAGCTAGTCACTTTTACAGTCACACTTTGTGCCGCTGCGCCACGACTGGCCTCGTGACGTGAGTTCTAAAATATAATATGTCATAATGAATTTGAAGATATTCTTGAAAGACAAAGTGTAAAATGTTATTTTTCAATTAGTTTTTAAATTCTTCAAGACTTATATTTAAAATTAAAAATCATAGCATAATATGTTGAACAATAAGTGAGCGCTTTAATCACTGATTTAAAAACATACTCACTTTTTCTCCTCTTCTGTCTCTAGCGGCGGAATACTCGCTAATGTTTCAATGAGGTAGTTCCTGAAAATATAAATAAACAGTGACTGTTATTCCATTATATTTTTAAATAAAACGCATTTTTTTTATCATAATAATTAATTAAATTAGTTAGTAAACATAATAAAATTTTAGTTTTGGAACTAATTATATTTGTGTACCACGAAATAATCGATTATGCACAAGACAAAATTATGTACAATTTGGCCAACTACAAATATTACTATATATCTAAATGTCAAAATAACATATACTAAGCTGTAGCTCTGAGATAGATTTTTTTATTCAACTGATTTTCAAATTTCGTATGAATTTTATTGACGCTGTATTGTTCTGCTGTGATGTCAGTTGATTTTGTAAATAAAATTTTGTAAATTAAAATCAGCTTCACGCTGTATCCCACACACTGCAGGGTAGGCAGATTGCACCTAGTGTTAAGACACTCCGTTCCCCACTTTCTGCCGAATTCTGGAGCCATTGCGTGTTGAGTGACAGAACTCAACCCCGCGCTTGTCCTCGACACCAGAGCGAAGAAATGGAAATATAAATTTAAGTAAATATTTCATCTCCTCGAGTAGGGATCGAACCCACAACCAGTTGGTTTTACAGTCACACCTTGTGCCCCTGGGACTGGCCTCAATTCTCTCCTCTCCTTATTTTTGTAAATTATTTTTTGATTTTATAAATAATTTGTAAATAAATGCAGTGTTAATGGAAATGCCTATCTAACCTGCACAAAACTGACGTTGATCAATTGACTATTGACATGTACTTCTTAAGAAAACGTATAAAAATTTAAATATAGCGGAATTTGAACCCGCGCCTCTTAGAGTCAAATCCCGCTACATTAGGAGTTTTATACTTTTCCTTAATAAGTATTTTTCTATCCAAATTTTTAAAAACGTTAAAAATGATTGTTGACACTTTGTTTACGTGTCACTAAATATGTTTATACTATAATAATAAATATATTTAAGTTAATTATTTATACAATTAAGTTGCAGTTGACGAACGTAAGCGACGACTTAAACTAACTTATGCTACAAACTTTTTTAGATTAGACTTAAAGCTATGCAGCACACATAGATGTCTAGTGACGAGCGGGGCTGAGGCAAGCAGCAACAGGGTGGTCTGGAGGTGCGCACGGAATGCGGCTTTTGTAGCTTTTGTAACCGACCCAATGAAGTTTTCTTCACTAACATATCAAGTGAACTAGAGCTCACAGGCATACAACACACTAACTCAGCCTTCCTAGTGAGGTGCGCGGCGCAGGCCAGGCGCAGCAGCGTGGCCTCGAGGCGCGCGCGGAAGGCGGCGGCGGGCGGCGGCGCGGGCGCGGGCGCGGCGCACAGGCGCGACACCTCCTCGCACACCGTCTCGCTGATGTCGCGCACGTAGCGCGAGCACGACGCGCCGCATATGCTGTCCACCTGCCGATTTAGATATTATTATTTTTTTTAAACCGTCGTGGCACAGCGGCATGATCTGGGACCCAACTCTTGAAACTAATTTCAATTCCATTTTGACGTCTAACATTAGCCAATCTAATTCTACGGTGACATAGTTATCAACGACGTTATAACTGACAGTTAGTGTTGTAAAATATATTTTTTGAATTTGTCCGTAAATAATAAAATCTAAATAGTAGATAAGTGATTTTTATTGTGTTGATAAATCTTTCGTTTGTCATTAAATGAAAATTTTCACTGTATCTATGTACCTCACCATCATCTCCACACACAGCCCCGTGTGATACTAAAAGGAGCTACAGGTGCCTGCCTTTGAGGTGGAAATGTCAATGTTTTTGGTACCCAAGTGGTATCCACCTGGAAACACTGCCACAGGCAGCCCATTCCACAAATGCGTGGAAGAAAGTTTCAACGAAACCGCACTGTAGTGGAGTGCCACGTACCTAGATGGTGAGGATGGTATTGACGAGATGTTTATGACATACTGTGCGATTAGAAAATTAAGCGGCAGGTGGCAGGACAAATAGTTTAATGAAACACTGCCAATGCGGTAGAGAACGCACAACGAGGAGACGTCTAAGCAAATCCAAAGTATCAAGCTTTTTATAGATCATTGGCTCCCCAACGATTCGAACAACTCTACGTTGTATTCGATCAAATGGTTCAAGCTGATACTGGGGTACAACAGCCAAGACGTGTATTCCATATAAGGATGAACCTTGGCCCACTACAGGGTAATCAGTGTTTTGGCGTAAAGAACTGTCTCGCTCTGCTGAGACCTCAGTTTCTTTAAAGCTAGCTTGGCCTTCAGATGATCGTGTTCAGTCCAATGTGTTGAAACTGGCCGCAGCAAAAACAAAAACTGGTGACCCGACAAATGGAATTTTCTTAGTGTTTAAGATCAATTGGTGATTCTCCAGATAAACTAAGAGCTGGCTATTTATAATGTAATGTTCCGGATGTGAAGTCAGCAGAAGGTCCAATAAGGACGCATTGTGTGTGGTTGTCTACGTCCAGGAGTCACTTAGGCGACTCAAAAAATTGGGGACAATCCAAGCAAGGAAGAATACAGGAAGGAAGGAAGAATACATCCCTAGCAAGGAAGAATACAGCTCTCCCCGCGTGGTCTGGTGTGCGTGATCCAAACCAACTGGGATTATGCGCATTAAAATCAGCGGAGAAGATGTGTGACAGTATACATTACTCGGATACGGACGTCTGAGTCAACTTGAAGCCAGATAATCGACTCATGCGTGTTGCCACTGATGACGACGTGACTTTCCCACATGTACTTTAGTCACCTCTAAGACACCATCAGTATCAGGGTAATCCTATTCTAAGCCGACGGTATGAGAGCACATAGCACATAGTAGTTAGATCGCAGTTTGAAATTAGTTAGTTAATACCACAATCTAAAAAAAGTCACACAGTAGGAGAAACACTCGTGAAACCATTTTTGATCAAAGCCGTCGAAGTTTGTAAATTAGAGGCCAAAAAAAATAAAAACAAACTATCCCTCTGTCGAATAGCACGGTCAAATGGCCGCGTTTTGCCATGTTACCAGAGCGAAGAAATAAAAATATTCATAAATAATAATTTATTCTCCCATGGCGAACCCATATCGAACTCACAACTGTCGAGTATACAGTCACACGATTGTGACACTGCGTCACAACGCTTTTGCGGGGAATTACAAAAGTTTCCTACATAGTAGTCCCTGCTACCAAGAATGATATAAAAGTGGTCCTTGTCCTCCTCACCGTACATAAGTTGTAAACGTGCCATTTTATTGCCGTTTTCACAAAAAAAATTACAAATTAATTTCTAAAAAGTAACATTTTTGATATTGAGTAGATTCCTAATTCCACTTCTAATTTTGCTATCAGTATAGGTGTCAAAAACGCGTCAAGAACAAAAAAGTATCAAAATTCTAACGAATTCTATAAAAAAAAATTAGTTAACGCAACACTCAACTAGTGGGCAGTGGTGGACTTGGCAATTCATTACGCCCAAAAGTACGAAATTACACTTATTGAGGATTGATCATTGGATATTGGTTTCAAGAGTAGGGCCCGTGGATTATATACTTTTATGAGTACGATACTTTTTTTTCGATATTACTCATAAGTATAGTCCGTCAAAATCCTTATTTATAATCGGAGGTACTCGCGTAAAATTGCGCAGAATACCTATGCGCAGAAAACGTTCGATCAGTGTTACCCTGTTATGTTGTTTTACCCCACGCTCAGCAAGTCGCATTAAAATATCTGATCATCTTTATGTTGTAGTAAATTATAGAAAACGGAACTTTTATGAGGACATCTAACTATCGAAAAATAAACAGCTGTTCCAAACATCGTGCCATCCGCCTTATTGTACATGTTGTTTCTACTTATTTTGTATCAAATTTGTGTAAATTTTACGTGCAATTAAGTATATTGTATTGTATTGTATCGTGTCGAAAATAATTCGAGACTGGCCCGGAAAGCATAAACTTTTTATAAATTACTAATGAACTATGATAATATAACTAATGAACTATGATATTTATGTATATATAATATACACAAATGATCCGCAATATTTATGTATATACTATATACATCCATACACAACATAAGCATTCAATATAAAAAAAATTACAATTTTTAAACTTCTTAAAGATTATATTCAAAAAAATATATTGGGTACATTATTTAACTCAATTTTGAGATACAAAAAATAAGCCAGGTATCCCTTTACCATAACGTGTTATTGTGCCTTAGTGTGAGCGCTACGTCCTTACAGGAACATACCCGCACATCTTTATAAGTACAATCGAGCTCAGACTATACAGTTTAAACAAGAATATAATTAACTTAACTTCACGCTTTATCCCTAGCGGGGTAGTCAGCTAACGCTACGGTCTCTAGATACCTCTTTCGCCTCGTTCACTGTCATCCACCACTTCATACATGCCCTCCGGGAGATCCTCATGCTTTTTACGTGACCTTCCTCCAGTATCTTTGAAACTGTGTTTTCGAAGATCAACCGAGGTCTCCCCCTATCTCTCCTTCCAATATGTTTTAAATGCTTGCTTTGTTATTTGTCAAAATTTATTTAAACTTTTTTGCATGCACTAATTAATGTTTTAAATAAAAAAAATTAAAATTAAATTAAATTAGCTTCACACTGTATCCCGCACACAGCAGGGTAGGCAGAGGGAACCTAGTGTTAAGACACTCCGTTCCCCACTTTCTGCCGAATTCTGGAGGCATTGCGTGTTGAGTGGCAGAACCCAACGCCGCCTGTTTTAAATAAAACGGTAATAAAGTATTTTTGAAATTAGATTTTTTTGATTGAATACGGATTGATGAAGATTTTATTTACTAACTTAATTTACTTATTATGACCTCCATTTTATTTAAAAAAAAATTACATATCTATAACTTGATTTTGCATGTTGCGTAAGACTACACATTAATTAATATTTGTAATATTACGAGGTAAATATGCTCTACTACGCCATTTTGGTTTATCATACGATATTATATTCATATTTCATATTAAAGATACGGACAGAGGTACAGTGTGAGCGGGCGTCTATGTGCAGGTATATACTCGTAAATACGCGCTCTACGCAATCATTCATATGCAATAAAGATTTTGACGAACTATACAGTATCGATATTTTCTATTCGATACCATAGTCCGTGTCCCTATTCCCTAATTGGATCAAGATTTTGATATATGTAAATAATTTATTAGGCCTTTACAGCCATTCAAAAATTGCCATAGCGGACGGTATTTCACGTCCACACGGCGGGGTATTGGTAAAGTTTTCAACTAGCAATAATCGCACCTCGGATTAACCTCATTGGTTACGATATTGCCTCTGCGCAAAGTTATTTTTTTTACATACGCCAAAACTATATGAGTATTCATTGCAACCAAACGCTAGCGCGATTTAACTTACCACTAACGCCATCTGTTGAAACATTTGTAAGTTACTTTTTTTATATTATAAGAATAAAAATTATATTTTTTTTAAAGATAATATATAATAATTATTATATTACTAATTTGAGATTTAAAATATTATGTTTTTAATTAAAACTGCTACTATACATATGTTAGTTTCCTGTTATACTTTGCTTTACATATCATGACAAAATATATTTATATACAGCTTTTAAATAAAATTTTGTTATAAAAATAATAAAAGAAAGAATTCTTATTATTATTAGCTTTAAACTTCCATATATAACGACTAAAATTAAACTCACCTCAGCATGGACAGCAATCAAATTATTAATTATTTCATACACATAAGGCCTCGCATCGTCTACAATTGCATCTGGGTCTATCTTATGTCTGCCCATATACATGCTAGGCTCTATCGTCCCCACCAATGGATCTCCCTTGTGTTCTAAATAAGTTTCTGCTATTCCTGATTCTAAATTACTTAGTGCTTCTTTGGTGGTCTGCATTGCTAATGTCGGCTTTGGAAACTCGTAGCTGGAATTGGGAAGAATTTTTATTTTTAATTTTACTATATTTTTAAAGTAAGTTAAGTTTAGTTAGTTAGTTTAATATTTCATTGTCTTCAACTGAACATAATATAGTTGTGATGACGGATTGCATTCAAGTAAATTTTGGTATATTTTAGAGATAAATGAAAATGTGATGATCTAAATTCAACGTAGTAACGTATAGCTGTTTCTTACTAGAACGAGAATATAAAAATAATTAATTCCCTCAAGTAAAAATTGAAATCACAACCGTCGGGTTAAGTCATACGCTGTGCCGCTATACTACGACAGTCTCGTCTTCGTCTGTGTTGCTTATTCATAAAGAAAAATTGAAAAACAAATACCACCAACTATAATATCTAATATTTTTTACAATTTACCTTTCAAAAGTATTATTTATATTAGTTAATATAACACGCCGTGTATACTGAGCATTAGCGGCCGCTATGAGTAAACGTTGTTGCCAGGATCGGGCTTTATTATCTCCTAGAGAGTGCGTGGGCTCTTCCAATGGCTGGTCGAGAGCTACAGATAGACTTGTATTATTGAAATCCTGTAATTAGAATATATTTTATATCTTTATATAAAAGAACATCATAATAATAACATTATGAAATAGATTTATACGACATTGGATATTAATCATGTCGCAGGGGTCAATTAGCCGTTTAATGAACAGCCTAGCCTCTTTACTAAATAGCTGTTTAAATAGCGGTCTAAATTATATTCAGCCATTTGATCAAACAGCTAGATCAAACAGCTAAAACTCTTATTGTCTATTACGTTGTAAAATGTAATTTGATGTCGTAGAAAAATATATCTTAAGAAATTCTCAGGAAAGGCAAGGATTTTACAATTTATATAGATATATTTTTATATATTTTTATACGTTTACCTACCAAAACAAAGATTGACTAAATAATAGACCAAAATCAACGCCAGCAGAACCACGAG
Organism: Heliconius hermathena; assembly: GCA_013403705.1. NCBI lineage: Eukaryota > Metazoa > Arthropoda > Insecta > Lepidoptera > Nymphalidae > Heliconius > Heliconius hermathena. The sequence goes on along the minus strand of JAAIXJ010001126.1, from coordinate 1,754,289 downwards.
CATCACTAAACTAATACGTAAAGTAAAAAATAATTCCTTATTTATATAATTATTAGTAATCATACCTGATTATCGTGTTGCAAAGCAAGATCTTGCAACACATTAACAAATGTAAGCAATATTTGCTGTATATGCTTTTGAAGAGTCGCCAATGGTTCACTGCCTTCAGCCAACAATGGCGTCTCACGTCTACCACTTGTGAATACACATTTATGAATGGATGACAGTGCATCGTTTATGTATGTCTCGAGTAGGTGTGGCTGTAAATACAAAGAATAGATATGTAATAAACTGCCGACCCATTCGCGGCTTCGCCCGCTTGAACTATGTTATTATAAATTTACATAGTTGTATTACTTTCGTTTTCTAATAATAATATAATTTATAAAAAAAATTACAAAAAAAATAAAATATATATTTTATCTAATATTGAAATATAGATAATATTGAAAAGTTAAATTTCAGCCAATTCAATTAAATAGTTATTTGTAGTAATGTAGAAAGATATACTCTAAAATGGTATAACTTTTTTTATTTATAAACCGATTGAAATAAAATGAACACTAAAATGTCAAAATACAATAGAGAAAACTGCAATTAAATCGGTTGAGACATTTTTGTAATTAGCTAACGCACAAGTGATCAACTAAAAACAGTGACTGTATACAGATACAAGACAATGATATATTTGAATCCAAGTCATTAAAATGTTTATATTTCAATGTTTATTTCCCTCGTCTATTAAGATGGGTCACAGTGTTAAGTTATTTCGCCTTATTTAAAAATATATAATATAATACTTTATGAGGCAGAGTAATGTAAGTGCCGCAATGGCGCAGAAGCACAAGCGTGCGACTATAAAAGGAACTTTTGTGGGTTCGATTCCCACGACGCAAAGCAGGACAAATTCCGCCATTCCACACTAATGCCTCAGGAATTTGGCGGAAAGTGGGCAACAGAGTGTCTTTATACTAGATTTCGTCTGTTTACCCTGCTATATGCGGGATACAGCGTGTAAAAATAGATAAGCAAATTACCAAATTAGTAATAGCTCCATAATCGGAGAACTCTTGTATCTTCCACGTCTCCTTGTCGGGCAATCCTTTGACTCGTTTGTGAGCGCGTTGCAGGAACACCGTCATGCCGTGAACTCGGTAGTCGAATATTATTTTCTCTACTATACTCAGTGGCTGTTTGGACAATAGTAATGATAATAATTAAGGTAAATTAATGATTTCTTTTGGTATGTTCTACAATGAAAATTTTTATAGTACATGTGTAATGATTGACTAAAGTGATAGAATGATTTAGTAAAATCAAATTGTTAGCAATTGCAAGTATAATTTAATGAAAATTATGATACATTATTTATATTTTCCAGATAGACGTCAGAGATACTGCAGGGCACAAGCGTGCGTCTGTAAATGCTACAGGTTATGGGTGTGGTTCCTACTCTTGAAAATGAAATATCTAATATTTTAATTTTCTCGCTCTGGTAAATTGGTGCACAGTACGGTACGGAAGTGTCTTAATGGGAACGGAGTAACTTAATATTAGGTTCCTAGCTTCTCACTGCCTGCTATATGTAGGATATAAAAAAATTACATTTTGTCAAAAAAGTGGTCATCCTGACACAGTGCGACAATTTTCCCTGCAAATGTGATGATTAGGGGATCGATCCCCTCCAGGGGGTCCTGATGCTTTTTACTTGACCTTCCTCCAGCATCCTTGATATTGTTGTTTTCGAAGGTCAACCGAGATGTCCCCCTACCTCTCTTATCACTCACTTTTCCATCATAAATCTTTTTTACCATTCTTTCATCGATCATTTGTTCGACGTGCCCAAACCAGCTGAGCACGTTCTTCTTCATTTTCACTGTGACATCCTCGCTAGTATCTGCCATTCCGTAATCTTGTCACTAACTTTTGCTTATTTTTTTAATATATTATACCTGAGAAGGCAAATCCAGTTTAAGCAAGCTTTCATAGGCCTCCCGAAGACTACGCAGGTTAGCGAGGAGGCGCGAACGTAACAACTCAGCGCTGGGTGCCGCGCCTCCGGACAATAGACACGTCCGCATTTGTTCTGAGAACTGTTGGACTAGTGATATTATCATTTCCTGAAAAAAAATTATGTTATAATGAATAAATATTATTATACTTATTTAGAAAACGTATAAAAATTTGAACGCAGCGGGACTCGAACCCGCGCCTCCTGGAAACCGACCAGGCGCTCTGACCACTAAGCCATGCGTTCTCGCCAAGCTGCGTCGAAATTTTTATACGCTTGTTACAACTTATTTATGTTGTTAGTATCTCTGTAGGGAGATTTTTACAAATTTCCGCTACCCAAAGATAATTACTAAGAATTATCGTTTGGCAAGAGAGAATACTATTTTCTAAATATTTTTTAAACATTTTTAAAGTGTTATTCCATACTTAGGAAAGAAAAATACTTATTTAGAAAACGTATAAAAATTTGAAAGCAGCAAAATTTTTAGTAGGTTTCGATCCCATGCCTCTTGCAAATGGTCCAAGTGCACTAACTACTAAGCCATTACATTTTTATTATGCAACGTCGAAATTGTTAAACGATTGTTTAAGTTTTTGGAGAGGTTTTTATAAATTGTCTTTCAATAAAGATAATCGCTAAGTATGATCATTAGGCAAGAGAATACAATTTATTAAACATTTTATGTTATTTTCATTTATAATTAATAGTATATGTAGTAATAGTGATCATAGATAAATTATTGTCATCTCCGATTACTTAGTACTTTTTTTCTAAGTGTTGAATAACAGTTCAAAAACTAAAAAAAAAATTCATTTAATCACTTATCCATTTCATTATTGATGTCCTGTTGTCGAAGAACCTATGCTTAGATAAACATCATCAAGTTATTAAAAACAACTCAATTTCAATTTTTTAGCGGGTCAATTAAGTTTTGAAGATATTTTTTTAACTTCACACAGTATATTGCACATAGCAGGATAGGCAGAGGGAACCTAGTGTTAAGACTCTCCGTTCCTTACTTTGCGTGAAGTTCTAGAGGCGTTGAGTGACAGAACTTCCGCCGCACTTTGTCTCGTTACCAAAGCGAGGAAATTTCAACCCTCGAGTGGGCATCGAATTCACATCCGTCGTATTTACAGTCTTACATTCGTAACCCTGCGCAACGATGGCCTTACGTTTCGATGGTCTGACCAACCCTGACAGTAATATATTATATACCTTGAGATCGGCATGGCGCTGCGGGTCGGCGGGCGCGCCGGCCAGCTCGCCCGCGAAGTAGCGGCGCGCGAGCGGCCACAGCGCGTGCAGCTCGGCCGCCAGCGCGCCGCACGCCGCGCCGCACCAGCCCTCGCTGTCCGCCTCGCGCTTGCGCTTACCTTTCACAATTGGCAAAACCTTCAATCCATTTCATGGAATATTGCGTCACAATATTCTCAATTTTCTATGACATTTATTTTTATTGACATCTTATTATTACTTTTGAAACATTTTTAACCGTTTTAGTGAAGTTTACCTTTGTCGCCAGATTCTTGTTCTTCTTTGTGTTTGAAATGCTCCTTCACTTTATTCATAAGACTGACTAGATAGTCCTTGCGAGTAATGATAGCGATCCACGCCGCGTCCCCTTCGAAGTTCAGGCTAATAAGTAACCTAGAATATTTAAATATTGGAATTATAATTCGACCCTCTTAACTTCTTGTTATTTATATTCTAATTAATAATTCTTTTAAATTAAACTATTTTAACCGGATTAATCGCGTATATTTTAAATTATACATTTTGGAAACCCGACGTTTCGAACACTTTGCAGTACTCCATAGTCACGGGTAGACGTAGAGAGTTACGGTTAAAATAGTTTCATTTAAAATGTGTAATAATCGTGAAAATCAAGGAACTTATAATAATTCTTTTCTTTGTTTTTTGTACATTTAAAGCCTCGCCTGTAAAATTATTATTTTACAGTAAGGTCGAAGTCGCGGCTCTTAAGTCAACTGTAGATGGATGCGTAGATTTTATATTAGAGCGCAAAAGGAAAGCCTAATGCCAAAATGGCTATGACTTGTCGCCTGTACTATACAATAAGTACTATAGGCTTAAGCCCTTACTCGCTTAACTCTCTATATTGATTAAAATAAATCTTAAAAGGACAAATTAATTTCCTTTTTCTTCAGCTTGCATTCTATCTAAACTCCGTTTTTCAAGTAACTATCACTGACACAAAACTTTTTTTATCAGTTATTGTAAATATTACAATAAAAAATATTATATAAAAAAAATATAGAATATTTGTTTATATATTGATAAATAAAGCTTATCAAATAAATCACAAATAACTCTACAAAAAAAAACAAAAGCTAGTTGTCAGTAAAACAATTTATTTAAGTTATTTATCAAGTAACTAAATTGTTTATTGAAATAATTCATACCTTATATATTTGGTTTGTTCTTGAACATTGACAGGCATTGTTTTCATTCTGGTGTGTAAATTCTCTTTTAAATCTTCTATTTTCTTATCAATTTCAACAAGAATCTTTTGAAAAAGCTACAAAGATTAATTAAAACAAGTTAATATATAGCTTGATGAGAACGTATGGCTTAGTGGTCAAAGCGCCTGGTCGGTTACGATCAGGCGCGAGTTCGAGTCCTGCTACGTTCAATTTTTTTACGTTTTTTAAATAAGTATCTAAACTATTTTATAATAATCTTTAGGGATTTGTTTCGCATGTTACTCTAAGTTGTACAGTATTTCACACTTTAAACTTTATACTGCATTACAAACAAAACCTCCATGGAGTAAACATACCTTAACATCAGTATTTCCAAATAAATTTTTCACTCTTGTATAATCATTGACTACCAAGTCATATTCCTTTTTTCTTATGTTCTTGTCAATTGAAGCAGGAAGTTGAAAGAGAAATTTATGTCGCGTAAGTAATGAGAGAGCTTCCCGAGTTTTGTCAGCATTTTCTTTCCGAGACAGAATCTCGGAAAATAACGAATCAGCGAGGGAAATAGATTCTGTAATAAAAAAATATATAAACCAAAAAAAACGTGGATGGAAATGAAATATAAGGTTCAGCCTATCCTGCTATTTTGCCTGTTGTTGCGTGAAGTTTTGAAAAACAAAATAAGAACCTTTCCATATCCATATTTATATTATAAATTTGAAAGTAATTGTCGGTCTGTCTGTGACGTATTTCATATAGATATATAGAGATCCTTAAGAGTCTTGAAAAATGGCTTTCCTGAACGCTTACCTGGCGTGCGCTAACTCAACATTATGAGACACATAAAATCAATGTTTTACAAAAGTATTGTCCTGTAAAAAAATTTTAAAAAAATCCGCGATAGTATATGTTTAACTTTGAAGATTGAGTCACAGTAACCATTTTAATATATCTACTTTAATTTAAATTTATCAGGTTATTGTTAATATATTTTCTACTAGCGGACCCGGACGCGGCTTCGCCCGCTTAAACTTTACGAATGCTTATAGATATATTTAGGAAATTGTTTGTGAAAATATGTAACTAATTTAAATAAAAAAAAATATAAGTAAACGTAACCATAGTAAAATATTAATAAAAAACTAAACAAAACCAGCTACATTATTAATAATTTTATCTCTTTCTGTCTTTCTATTTCCCCGAGCTAATATCCAGAATAACTGAACTAATTTTTATTGGACTTTCAGTGATCGATTTTACTGATTTACCCGGGAAAAATCTTTTTACTCGTTTTCCTTGCGCGCGTACATAGATACTATATGAAATAACTAAAGTCCTTTTTACATTAAATATGATAAGTTTTGCGAGCAATATCAAATAAAATCCCAGAAAACTAAAACCACAATTTATTAAGTGTATAACAACGGTATAGATAACCATCCAACCAAGATGAAATAACCAACAATTCTCTCCTTAATACTTAAATAATATTACACCGATGCCGCGCAGGGCCGCAACTTACACCACACCAAGAAATTTATGAAAATCTAACTAATCTGCTCCTCGAATAAGCGAAGAACCAAAGAAAAGTATAAATTAATTATAAACAGCAAATAATTACATAAAAATTAACAGTAGTTCGAAAATGTATGAAAATTTACAAAACCGTCAAAGTCATCTGCCCGTTCGCGTCGGTCATACTATGCCGGTCGTATGCTAGGTTATTTCGAATCAGTGACATCTCCTTAATTATTTATTAGAATGTTATACAGTGAACTATAATTTCAATCTAGATGAAATGCTAAAAGTGACTATTATATTCATTTTCATAAGGATCAATATCAAATTATAGAAAATACATACAACAAAAACCCGATAAATATAAAGTAAATTAATTAAAATGGTTACTTGTTGTTACTGTGTTACTTTGCTCAACCTTCAGAGATAAACATGGCATATGTAACGCGGACTTTTTTAAACATTATTTAAAGGACAATATTTTTGTAAAACATTATTTTTATGTATCTCATAAGGTTGAGTCGGCGCACGCCATGTATGCGTTAAGCAAGCTCATTTTGGGTGACGTTTGCTTATAACAACAAATAAACTTTGCAAACCGTTGCTTAGCAACGGTCGGTTGTTATTAACATGGCGGAATAAATTGCCTGTCAAATTGAAAAATATTTTAATATATTAGTATATATCGACAATATTACAAATGTAAGAAAAAAAAGTAACCTATGTTCATCCGAAGACCCTCAAGTATCTCTGTATGAGTATTTTATTACAATTGAATTAGCGGTTTGGCCCTGATTGCGGCACAGACAGACAGACAGACAGACAGAGTTACTTTCGAATTTATAATATAGGTATGGATAGTTTGGTATTAATCCTCATCAAAATTAATAAAACAGTAATCTTTGGCATTTCTCTAAATTGAATTTGTACTTTATTGTATATCATTATAATAAATACTTATCATGTAATAAATACATTATAACAAATACTTATTAAAATTATTAGGAGATATCACAGATTCAAAATGACCTAGTCTATGAGCCGCGCTGTATGCGGGGGTTACAGAATGACGGACTCGAACGAGTAGACGATCTACTACTAATTTGTTATATGTGGTTATATGCTGTTTGTTATTATTATAGACTATATTTTTATTTGGATATTCTTCGCTTATTTGAGTAGTAGATTTGTCAAGATTTTTTGTTTCTTGGTTAAGCTAATTAATTATTTTATTTCGCTATATTGTGTTATTATATTTCGTGTTACTTTAAATTTTGATACTTTGATATACTTATTTTATGTTGATAATATAGGTAATATAGTTGGTTGCGTCTATTTTTGTTGTTAGTAATTACTAAAAAAAAAATCTAAAAATTTAAAATAATTTCATAAATATCTTAAATAGATATTCGTATACTTCAAGCGGGGAAAGCCGCGCGGGTCCTCTAGTATTTTTTAGCAATGTTTTTTTTACACATCCATTTTAATATGAGAGATAATAAAGTGAATAAATAAATCAGCTTCACGCTGTATCCCGCACACGGCAGGGTAGGCAGAGGGAACCTAGTGTTAAGACACTCCGTTCCCCACTTTCTGCCGAATTCTGGAGGCATTGCGTGTTGAGTAGCAGAACTCAACCCCGCGCTTAACCTCGACACGAGTGCGAAGAAATGGAAAAATAAATTTAAGTAAATATTTCATCTCCTCGAGTGGGGATCGAACCCACAACCAGTCGGTTTAACAGTCACACCTCGTGCCGCTGCGCCACGACTGGCCTCGATAATAAAGTGGATAGCAGTTATATAAAAATGTTTACCACCTTTGCAGGTGTTTTTTTCGAAAGCTGTTTGAATGCTAAAAAGTGTGTAGAAAATATGATTGTGTTTGATGTGTTGTGTGTCATAGTGTAAAAGGAGGCACTCATACATTATGACATACGATAGAACAAAACACGTAAATGTCTATAATACAAAAATTAAATATAATTTTCTCAATTGCTTCTGTTAACTGAATATTTTTTTGATCATAGAAAGCCCCTTATTATCATATAATAAAAAAATTAAAGATTATGACATACCCTCTATAGCAGCTTGAAGACTAGGTAAGGGCTCTTTCCCACTCTTTCTCTGGTCATCTTCATACATATTCTTTAAAAGAACTAATCTGTCCAATTGATCCATAACAGCACCCGTGTTAGCTTTTAAAAAACTTAGTTGACCTTCTTTTTGACCCTCAACCTAAAATGATATAATTTTTATTGCATTATTATATTATCCTTTAACAATTCTAGGGTTCAAAATAAGTTAGCTCTTTGAATGGCATTTCCAACACATAGAGGCCCTTTAGAGAATATAAAAATATGTTACTGTAAGGCATCAGCCAAGATCCATCTCTGAGTAATCAAAGGTGATTGAGATGGTCACTAAATACCTTTCTTTGTAAAAACACCATCCCAGCCTTGAGATCTTCAAATGATGTATTGCTATGGTGTTCCAACAGATACCATCCTGGTTGAAAATTTTCATCAGACAGATTTCCTGATCTAAAATATATTTCAATTACATAATATTCAATTGATTGATTTTATTTATAAAAAAATTGGGATTTTATAGTTCTAACAATTATGTCATGCCATATGTAAATAGATAATTTATATTTATTTGGTATAATTTCATACCAAATAAATATAAATTATCTGTTAAAGCTCTAAAAGTATATATGTTTCTATTTAAAAAAAAAATTAATGTTCTATAATATATATAGCTTTTTATATTTATAGTGTATATTTTACCCATCAGGAAATAATTCATGTAGTTCTTCTTCTGGAAATTTACAGTCTTCTCCCTCTGTGGACAAACCTAGAGGATCAGGAGGAGTATAAGCTGTTGGTGACATTGGTCGCCTGCCCCATGGCAAAGATGGTGGTGCAGCTTCTTCCACCCACACCGCACTCTCTTTCACAGGCCCTATTGACTCATGATACCCTGATGACAAAAAGGAATTTTAGTCAATTTCTTTTTTCTGCAATAAAAAGTTCAATATTATTTAGTATACCTCTAAATTGTACAGTTGATGTCCCTTCACCACCAGACTTTGTTGTGGCAATGATATCCCCTCGTCCTTTACATGGACCAGATCTAGCTATAATCTTGTTTTTACTTTTCCATTCTGCTGATAGCAAACAGTCACATCCACAAATTTTTAAGCCTATAACAAAAACATTTAATGCATATTAAAATAATTCGGCTATAGTTTTGTTATATATTACAGAGAATAAGAGTTACCTATCAAATCAGTAGCAGTTGCTCCTAAAAACTCCCCTCGGATTGTTACTCTAGTACCAGGGGGCCCCTCTTTGGGGGAAATTCCAGTTACAACAGGAGGAGGCCCCATTATCTGTAAGAAATTTATATACGAAGTAATCAATTTATATTTATTTCTTAGTAAAAATAATTGAGATTATTTAAATTGAAAAATGTTTGACAACACTGTTTGTGTGCTATTTATGACAATTCATATTATGTCAAATTGTCAATTCGCAAGTGTCAAATAAATTGTAATCTATTTCCTAATAAGCATTTAGGGATGAACAAGCACCGTAGGCAACTCCAAATAGTAACGAAATTATATAGAATCATAAAACATAATAAAATATGATATAGTTATTCGTATATATATTTACATCATAATGTCAAATAAACCTAGTATGTAATAAATTTTATTTGGGCATTTACTTACTAATGTTGAAAACTTCATTATCTTTGTTAAAAATGCTCATTTGGTTTTCAATTATTTTAATTATTTCTTATTTCTTTGTAAAAATCTGTACACGTGATTTAACATTTTATCAAATATACATTTTTCATTTTAATTTTTTCAACTAACAGTCAACAATGGGTTAAGTGTCATAAATGTCAACTGTCGATAGGTGAAGGCTATTAAATTGGGCAATGTTCATCGCAGATAGCTGTCATGTTGGGCTGATCCGTGATACTTCGATCTTCGACAGCGCAAGTGGGGTGTTTTGGGGGCGTAGCTACATTTATCAATTTCAACATAATAATAATCATGCAGTATGCTTATCTTTGACACAAGCAAGTAAATATTTATAAAACTACAGAAATGGCTCACTCTAGCTTCAGGTAAAATTCATAATAATTCAGTGTTTGCTCAAAATATAACACAATATTTATTAAATGATATGTTTTAGTACTGTGGATGAATACGGTTTCGAGAGACACGATGATTTTGATTATGAAAGTTATGAAGAATTCATGTCTGTTTACTTAAAAGTTTTGGCTTCAAGAGCACAAAAATGGTCTCTTTTATTGGGAGAAGGAAAGTCGGTCAAGCGAACAAATACGGTTAAAAGATATGTACGCAAGGGCATCCCAAGTAAATATACACAAATTAACATTTATTTTATTTATTTTAAAACATATATTTTTTAGCATTATATATTCATTTTCTTTTAATATAGAAAATAAAATTGTTGCTTTATTATTTTTATTAAGATTTGTACTTACTTTGTCTTTTTTTCTTTTATCTAGGTGAGCACCGCCCATCTGTATGGATGGCAATTTCAGAGGCAGATAAAATGAAAGATCAAAACCCAGACTTATACCAAAAAATTCTAGACAGTCCATTCGAAAAAGAATTAGTAGATCTTGTGAAAACAGATTTGCCTCGTACATTTCCTGATAATATTTATTTTTCCAAAGAAGCTAACCATCAAGCTCACTTATTCAATGTTCTTATTGCTTATGCTCATAATAACAGAGTAGTTGGATATTGCCAAGGATTGAATTATATTGCTGGTAAACATTCTTTTTAAATTTATTATTTAAAATAACTTTTTTTAACAAAACAATGTAATAAATTACTTTACCAAAATAAATTATTTTTAATAGACAATAGCCTAATATTGCATTAGTAAAGTAGATCTCACTATGTGATCAATTTTTTAAATATTTAATAAGCATGAATATTGAAACAAATAATTACACCTATTTAAATTATAAAACATTTTCTTTTAAAGGTTTACTTTTGTTAGCTACAAAAAGTGAGGAGACATCCTTTTGGCTTTTAAAGGTGTTAGTTGAAAAAATACTCCCTGACTACTATACAAAGACTATGGATGGCCTTATTGTGGACATTGAAGTGTTATCTGAATTAGTGAAATCCAAGGCCCCTGATGTCCACCAACATGTGATTAACTTAGGTATGTGCTCATATTTTGCAACAGTGTTATCTTATTTATCATTAAAGATTACTACTTACTCATGGTCTATCATTGATAGGAAAAACTGATTTTATAACATTTTAAATGTGTATAATGCCAATTTTATCAAAATGATTTACCAATGATAGTAAAAATTTTATATAATGACTATTATAATTTGATTATAATGGCCTAAGATCCCAGTACATAGACCTGCAGGAAACTACTATCATGTATCATTCTTAAAAATAAGTTTCATTAAAAAAAACAGATACCTGCAGATTTATGCACTGGGATATCAACTTCTATCTGTGTAATTATAATTACATAGTTAAATGATTACACAGTTAAATAATTACATAGACGTAATTATTATGATGTAATTATTTTATTTAAAATATTTGAAAATTTCAATTATATTAGTCACTTAGACTAATATAATTTTCCTTTATGACATTTATTTGTAATAATTATATATTTTGTAGAAGATGATCCTGATTACAATCCTTTACTTGCTTGTCTGATATAAATGCATTCTAGTGTTTATTATTGTGCACTTTATTGGTGAATATAGATAAAAAATTAATATGGTTACTTTCAAAATTACATTAAATTTTATATTACAATCTATTTTTTTTTAAAGGGTTACCCTGGGCAGTTATAACTACCAAGTGGTTTGTCTGCCTGTTTGCTGAAGTATTACCTATAGAAACCGTATTACGTATATGGGATTGCCTTTTTTACGAGGGCTCCAAAATTTTATTTAGAGTTTGTCTAACACTCATTAAAAACAACAGAGCTTCCATAATGGCTTGTAATGATTTTACATCGTTGGCTGAATGTTTTAAGGCCATAGTAAAAAATGTTAGTGCATTGCACTGCCATGAATTTATGCAGGTAAGATGATCAAAACATCATTCAAAGATAATTAAAAATCAGCTTCACGCTGTATTCTGCACACAGCAGGGTAGGCAGAAGGAACCTAGTGTTAAGACACTCCCTTCCCCACTTTCTGCCGAATTCTGGAGGCATTGCATGTTGAGTGGCAGAGCTCAACGCCGCAAGCATTAAAATATATATTTTATAATAATATATAACATGTATGTATATACTTCTATACTGACTGACTGACTGACTGGATATGAATTTAAAATATCCATTTATGATTATAATTACGAGATTTACAAGCCAGTTAGTCATGGTCTGTAGCATTTAGTGTTTAGAATAGCAGGAAACTAATTGTTTTAACTTTTATAGTCTGTATATACATAACAATATTTCTGTTCTAGGTTTATATTGGCATTTATAATAATTTCTTTTATACTTTTAGTATTCATTGAAAAAAATATTTTATTACATAAAAGATTTAATAATTAGAGTAATCATTTAACACACTATTTGAAAATCAGTATCAACATATATAAATTAATACTACTTGTGTATTTTTAGTCAATATTCAAAGTACCCGGGACTTTATCAAATGCTACAATACTAAAATTGAGAGCCCGTTTTGCAAAGCAACGTCGAGAGCAACAACAAAAAGAGCCCCGGTGAGCGAAAAACCGAGCTGTAATGCGACACAAGAAACTTTTGATCTCATCTTTTCAAATAATTTACCAAATTCTGTTATCTTTTTACAGAGATATTTATCAAAGTACCCAAATAAAGAAAATTAGAATTAAATATTCTAAACTATATTTATTAACATTGAACTTTTTCATATTGTGTGTGTGTGTTTTTGTCACCCACCTAGCATTGCTATATATTTATGTGTACTAATTTTAAGAAGTTGTTCACGTTTTTCGTAACGCAATTTGAAGCAAAAGAAGATTTTTTGTAAAATATGATATGTTTACAGAAACTGTTCTGTTTTATGTTGCAATCTTATTTTTTTTAAATAATAATTGAAATAAATTTGGTATATTACGAAAAATTGTAATACAAGTTTTGGTAATATACCAAAACTTGTATTACATAATTACTTGAACAATCCCTTATCAAGCACTGCACATGGTACAGTGGTGCATAGTTATTATTTTTGTTTGAATATAGTACATAAATGTTAGGTGTATTAAAATATATCATCTATGTTTTGGCTAACAATATTCTTACTTACTACATATTTTTTGATATGAAAAAATAAAAACTTTTTTTCTGTTTTAATTGATTACAATATTTATTATGACAATTATATTGTAGTTATGGACAAGGATAGTATTAATTGTTTATATTTTAAGTTCTATTATAATTTATATAAGGCCAATATACTAAGCCAGGTGTTTTTTATATGCAACCTCTTTAAAAATTTATTAACACTGCACATTATTACAACATACATACATATTTGTAATGTGTGTTTTTAAGTTTACAGGACACAGTTGATCAGGTAGATTTGTAAAGATAAAATACTTCAATTATTTTGTTTTAAATAATACTGGTAAGAGCAGTGAGAGAGGTAGGGGGAGACCTCGGTTGACCTTCAAAAACACGTAAAAGGAAGGTCACATAAAAAGCATGAGGACCCTTCGGGGTGCATGTATAAAGAGATTGATGACAGTGGACAAACCGAAAGAGGTATGCAGAGACCGTACGATTTGGCGCTCTGTTCTCTCTAACTACCCCACTAAGGATACAATGTGAAGCTAAGTTAAGTTAAATAATACCAATTATTTCTAGCAGAAATAAGTATTTATTTTTATGTAAGTTTTCCCTTGAGTGAGATATATTATAGCTTGATTATATACTATATAAATTCAAAAGCACTACCAAAACAGTTCATGCAATAACTATTTTTATGTATTATTTGTACTTATAGTAACTACTCTTACTGTATACTCAAAACTATTCATTTTCTATACTATCTACTGTTTAAAATAGGAAATGTAAAACAACTCTAACCTCAGAACATTTTTTATGCATATTTACAACTGCAATGTATTTGTTTTTATAATTGCAGACACTGCTTATCAGTCAATTTTATAAATCTTGATGTTTTAGGCTTAACTTGTATAGTGGTGAGGATTTTCTTAACATGTTTTAACATGCTATAAAATGTAAAATTGTGAATTCTTTATAATAATATAATAAATTATTGAGATGTTAAATTTTACCTTTATTTTTTTGTATTATAATTGATTAGTATGAACATAAATTATTCAACGAACAAGGCATATATACAATACTCTAAAGATTGATGTTTACTTTGTTTTTTACACATAGGAGGAGGATCTATTTTATCGAATATCTACATTATTTAGAAGGAGTTATGATTTTCCACTTTCTAATATATCTTTGGCCTCATTTATTTTGGCAGCAATTAATGGGGAACCACCTTTGTCAGGATGATTAAGCAACATTATCCTTCTGTGTGCTTCTCGTATCTAAAAAATATAAATGAATTACATTTATATTATATTTATTTATGTATTTGTAATTAGAAGAAATAATATAAAAATATAATTTAAACCTTAGATTTATTAGCTGTAGGACTAACACCTAAAATTAATGATGCTTCTCTTTTTGTCATTTTTGGCTCGAAACCACCCTTGTAATATTTAGAATTTGCCAAACTTTCGGTATCAAACTTCGGGAGATTTTTCATAGCTTCTGCAAATTTGACGGAAGCGTTGGGCATTTGTCTCATAATGTATCTACCAGCAAACCCTACTGCTGCCATGCCTAAGCCAGCTAAGATTATAGAGCTAGCCTGAAAATAAACATTTTTTGATTACTTAATTGAGAATGCTTTAATTAAGTTCCCTTGAAGGTTATATTACATACCATTACGTATATAATAATTCATAAAACTAATTTAAAAATCTTATATTGAAAGGCAATTTATAATTTAATATAACAAGCACTTAATTTTATATATTTTGGTAAATTTCATCACATAAAAAGTGCGTAATACAGATGTGTCTTAAGTTTTGTAAGTAATCTGACATTTATGATTAAAGCTTGAACATGAAATTTTAAATGTCACTATGACAATCATAAATAGCAGCAGATAAAAATAAAATAGAGTATAAAATTATACAAATAGTTTTATTATAAGAATAAATAGCAATTTTTGATATTAAGGGTAAGAAGCTCCATCTCATATTAGACGGAAAAATATCCGCAAGTAAACAGTAAATTGTGGTTCAAAATTCGAAATTGAAGTGGCGCTAATATCAAGAAAGGTATGACATGATCTGAGAAATTATAGAAAACGTGAAATGTATTGAGTTAAGAAAAATAAAATTGTTAATCGATTTCAGAAAGGAGAAGGTTCTCAATTCAGTTGGTATTTTTTTATGTATATACACCAGTTACGCCGAGATTTCTGAACCTGTTTTTGTTTGATGTGTAATTATTACCATTTGATCCCATAAAAATTGAATTCAGTTTGGCCCAGTAGTTTTTATTTTATAAGCATTTTTGCTTACTTAAACGATGTCGTTTTTATCTTATTTTGTAAACGGCTTATACGTATATAGGTTTTCATTTTAGTAGATTTTTTAATTAATCGTGTCCCTGACAATTAGATCATAGGCTGTCTGTCTGTTCTGTATATTTGATATTATCTTCTGTAGGCCTGTTTATAGCTACTTACAACATTTTCTATTTAATATATGCAATAAAAATAATTATAATATAATATAAAAAATAAATATAATCGCCAGGCTGATGTGAAACATCGTGTTCGTACAAGTAATATGCATGAAAGAAAACTAAATATAGCATAATGAAAATATGGAGTATTGCGAATTTCTTACATAAAATGAGTGGCTTTATTTAATAAACATTTATTTTCATCTAATATAGAATTCCATATGTACCCTAGTAAAACGTGACGTCCTGTTAGAATAGCGTGGCGACCCTGCGCCACGGCAACAGTCGCCACGCCAACCATCCGTCAACTATCTATATATATAAAAGAACTTGTACGTGACTGACTGAGGTAAGACGCATGTACAGCCGTAACCGTTGTGCGTAGAAACGTGAAATTTGGACAGATGTTTATTTTCATAATCTGGACATCCACTAAGAAGGGATTTTGAAAAATTTTAACCCTAAAGGGATGAAATAGGGGTTAAAAGTTTGTATGGAAAAAAATTTAAACCACCACCAATTTTTATAAAATTTGGAATTCAGACTCTTAAAAATATTTCATTTGGACACGTGTTTCATGGTTTTTTAGAATTCATCCACTAAGGATTCAAATAAGGGGTTGAAAGTTTATATGGAAAGATCTTCAAATCGCCACCGATTTTTATAAAAAATTAAATTCAGACTCTTAAGA
The DNA here is from genome assembly GCA_013403705.1 of Heliconius hermathena. NCBI lineage: Eukaryota > Metazoa > Arthropoda > Insecta > Lepidoptera > Nymphalidae > Heliconius > Heliconius hermathena. The sequence goes on along the minus strand of JAAIXJ010001126.1, from coordinate 1,737,805 downwards.
ATATTTTATTGAACACGTGTTTCGTGGTTTTTTTAGAATTCACCCCTAAGGGTGCCCACTAGTCTTTTATAATCTAGAAATGTCCTATTGCTTTTTACAAAACTCTCTATTATATGTAGACACTAAAAAGTAAAAAATTTAATAAATTAGGTATTTAGGTTAAAAAGAACAGACTTCAAGAACTAACTAACTTAACATTACTTTAACATTGAATTTAAAATACTTATGCAAGCCTTTAATGTTAATACAATACTACTATTAGTATTTGCTACCTACTGATAGTTTTGAAAAACAAAATTTAAGTAGTAAATGGCGATAAGCAGCTTCAAAAGCACTAACTACTCTTTACTTAAGACGGAGATTGAAACTGTGAACAAGAATACAAGAATTAATTCCAGTATTTTTCGTTATTAATTAAAGCTGTTTATAATATTCAATTTTATTTGTTTAGATCTAGCCATGTCGTCTCAAACATATTACATAGTATAAATTTAACAGTCGTCATATATAACAATTAATTTAAATATATAAATATTGCAAATCAATACATTTTTGTGTTTATTTTGTTTTATAAATATATTTATTTTTATTATTTACTTTTTGTTAGAAAATGGTACTGGCAACACGATAAATAGTGCAGACCGCGTAAAATTTTATAAAAAAAAACTGAGCCTTTTCGAAGAGGTTCAACATGGCAGGAGATCAGGCGCAATTTTACCAATTACTAAATACAATATTGTCTATAGATAATGACATCAGATCCCAAGCAGAAGTGAGTATTATTTATATTAGTTGTTAATAAAATAATGTTTAGATGGTTAAAACTATGCTTATATGAAAAAAAGGAAAAACTTGATAGTTGTGGCCTCGTGTCAAAACGTGGTCATGGAGGATAGACAATTTAATTACTTTTCAAGAGGTAAATCCACTATCTTATCATTCGTTATTCTTTTACAACTATAACTGTTTTTCTATATTTGTGAATACGCAACAATATATGTACATTTTGTCTATCCTTCTACCACGTTAGCCAAATCTTAGCGGCAAGTCGGTACATGTGGTTTCTAAATTTTGAGATGGTTAATTCGATTGAAAGGCAGAACTATTTATAACTAGAATTATTTGATGTTTTTTTTTAAACATTGATTGTATATTGATTTTTATATATGACTAGTTAAACATAAAAATGTGAATTATTGGTTAGGAAGTTTTTGTATTTTAATTTGAATGCCTCTACTTTTTGCCGTCAGTTTTTATTAAGTTATTTCTTTAATGTTGACAGAAAGTATACAATGATATACCAACAGAAACAAAGGTAGTCCATTTAGTCGGTGCTATACAAAATGCGGATCTTGGACAAGACTGTAGGGAAACAGCTGCCGTACTCTTACGGCGGCTGCTTAGTGCAGAATTCTTTGAATTCTTCCCAAAACTTCCTTTTGAACAACAAGCCATGCTCAGAGAACAACTTCTCCTTACATTGCAAATGGATGTTAACCAAAGTTTAAGACGAAAGGTAAGTGTATTTATATTTTAAAATTGTTTTTAAAAACAAATGTAATCTAAAATTGTTTTAACAAAACTTATAGGATATAAATATATTACTCATTAAAGCTGCCAAAACTTTTCTCTTTGTCTGGTACATTCATTCAATAACTATATGTCTTCAATTGATGCTTTTTATAGTCATGTAACAATGTCTTATATTGTGCTATTGTTTTAAATGGTTTTATGTATTCAAAAGTAAATAATAGGCTATAATTTTACACATTTCCATGCTAGTCTTATTTTGAATATCAATCCAAATGTTTCATTTAAAAATGACTCATAAAATATGTTTCAATAGGTGAGCACCTCTACCATAATCTAATTTTGGTCTACAATAGGTATGTGGTTGATTACTCATAATATATTTATACTATGCCTCATTTTAGATATGTGATGTAGTATCAGAGTTAGCAAGAAATCATATTGATGATGATGGAGTCAATCAATGGCCTGAATTTCTCCAATTTATGTTTAATTGTGCTAGTGCACAAGATCCTAATATTAAAGAAGCTGGCATTAGGATGTTTACGTAAGTAAACATTTAATTATTTTAATAAAAACATAAAAATAATTGACGCTATCATAGCACATTAGCAGAGTATCTGACATGACAGTTGTGGGTTTGATTCCTACAGACATGTATACTAATTATTCTAATTTCCTTAATCTTATAATGAACCAAGGCACAAAGTTGTGTTCCACCACTCAACATGTAATGTCTCAAAAATTGTGGGTAAAGTGGACTCCCTCTGCCTGCGATATGAGGCATACAGTGTGAAGTATATTTCTTCAATGGTATTGTTCACTACAATTTTACTGTTAATATGTTTTGTATAATAGAAAATAAAATGTTAATGGGAAATAACTTAAAACAGGTCAGTACCAGGAGTTTTTGGTAATCGACAAAATGAAAATTTAGATGTCATTAAGAGAATGTTGCTCTCAGCACTACAGCCAACAGAATCTGAAGCATTGCGCATGCAAGCGGTCAAGGCAGTGGGGGCTTTCATCTTGCTGCACGATAAAGAGCCAGCTATTCAGAAACATTTTAGTGACTTGCTCTTGCCTTTTATGCAGGTGCGTTATAACATGCATGAAGTTTGAAGATATATTTAAAAATATGTTAAAAAGTTTTAGGTAAATTCCAATGAATTTGTTATGTCATATAGGATGATAATACATTATTTTAATGTTAATTAATAAAATAGGTTATAATTTTGTTCTCATAATATTAATTTATTTTAGCACACAAACTCCTACGTGTACATTTTGTTATAATTTGTATACTGCCATAGTGTGCAATATTAAATTGAGGATTTCGCTAACACCGAACTTGCTATAGATCGGAGTTTGATAGTAGCCCTCAAAACAAATGTTTTTCAAAAATTATTTCAGAAATATATTAATTTTGTATGTATTTTTACTCAATTTAGTATATATTCTACAGGTTGTAGTTCAATCAATTGAAAAAGCTGATGATGATGCAGCTATCAAAGTCCTCATCGAACTTACTGAATCAGCACCTAAATTCTTACGTCCACAAGTGGAAACCATATTCCAAGTTTGTATGAAAGTAAGTAAAATCATTTATATTATCAAAACAAATTTATTTTCTACATGACATTTATGTGAAATACTTAATATTAAAAGTTGTGCTAATCATTCATCAGTCATAATAGATACAGATAGTTAAGCTTGTTTTTAAGAAGAATTTTTAACTGCTTATATTATTTCAATATTATTTATTGTGCAAATAAAAAAATAGATTTATGCAAAATAATCCTTTCTCTGTAATTATGTGAAACCTATCTGTGAAAGAATATAAAGAAATTAGAGATTATCATAGCACAGAAGCACTGGTTGTAAGTTCCATTACCAATCTGAGGCATGACATTCATTTTCTCACTCTGGTAACAAGTCAAATTGTGACCATTTCTCAAAAATTGAGTGGAACATGTTAAATGAAGTGTCTTAATATTAAATTCCCTCCGTCAACCCTGCTATATGTAGAATTTGAAGCTAGAAAAAATATATAAATTGAATAATTTGTCTTAGCTAATTGGCGACACTGATCAAGAAGATAACTGGCGTCAGCTAGCTCTGGAAGCTCTTATAACGTTATGTGAGACAGCACCGGCAATGGTACGAAAGGTTGTACCAAATGCAATTCGTGTCCTCACTCCACTTATATTGGAGATGATGTGTGAATTAGACGAAGAACCTGATTGGTCTGTGCAAGATAACGCTGCTGATGATGACAATGAACTGTTAGTATGTTAGAGACAATTTTAAAAATTATATTTTTTAATGTACATAATTAGTAATGGTTGAACATAAAGTAATGTTTGAACATAAAAGTTTATCACCTTGACCTCTTCTTATGGTCAGGTTGTATTTTTGTTCCATATTTAGTAAGATTCATTCAATTAGCTTCATTAAGTACATACTATGAGGTTTCAAAGAGTCTTACAAGAGCAATTACCAAGATAATTAGCATCCTATGTTCCCTATACATTTGGATGTCAGTCCCTTGATTACAAATATTTTCTATAGATATATATTTATTTAATATTTAAGGTTTTACAATTAATAATGGTATAATAAGTTTTACCTGATTTACTATACATCAATTTGTTGAGGCCATCATAGCATAGTGGGTCAGTATCTGACTATAAACAAGATGGTTGTGGGTTCAATCCCCACTGTGGGGTATAATTATATTGAAATTATCATCTTGAATTCTGCCAGTTAAAATCCAATGTAGTATGTGAAAGTGGTGAAAGTGGAGAATGGAATATCTTTAAAACTATGTTCTTTCTGCCAATGCTTCATGGGAAAAAATGTGAAATTGCTCTATTATAAATTACTTTACAAAACCAATAATGACCCAAATGCATATATTAATATTAAATTATCACTTAACAGGAATTACGTCGCTGCGGAATCAGCTTTAGACAGAATGTGCTGTGGGCTTGGTGGCAAGATCATGTTGGGACTTATTGTAGGCCAAGTACCTGAAATGTTGAGCTCAGAAGACTGGAAACGACGCCATGCGGCATTGATGGCAGTATCCTCTGCTGGTGAGGGATGTCACAAACTGATGGAACAAATGCTTGACCAAGTTGTTTCAGCAGTTCTTAACTACTTAACTGATCCAGTAAGTTATCTCTTATTTACTAAATATATTTTTTGTGAATAAGTTTTTAAAAGACTTTTTATTTTAAAAACTGTTATGAAAATTCTGTAATAGCACCCACGAGTCCGTTACGCCGCATGTAATGCAGTAGGTCAGATGTCAACTGACTTTGCACCAATATTTGAAAAGAAATTCCATGACAAAGTTGTGCCTGGGTTATTGATGGTACTTGAAGATAATGCGAATCCTCGAGTGCAGGTAAGGATCTATCATATTACTTATGCATTTTTATTCAATAAAATATTAAATTTTATACTTTATTTTTATTATGCTATTGTTTGCAGGCTCATGCAGCAGCTGCTCTGGTAAACTTTAGTGAAGACTGCCCAAAGCCTATTTTAACTCAGTATTTAGGCCCATTGATGAACAAGCTTGAAGCTATTCTTACTGCTAAATTCAAAGAGGTAATTGAATATATTATTTTTTTTAATAGTTATAATTTTACTGTTTTAATGTACTTGACTTTTATCCAATGTTCGTTAATGGCTAATTACATAACTTGATTTGGCCATTTCCATAACATTGGAAAATTAATAGTGACATTTGCTCCCTTTCCACCTTTTATAGTTAGTTAGGGATCTCAGTTCACTTACAAAAACAATTATCTTTACTTTAGTTATCCATGTGTTATAGTAACATTTTAATAAATTAAATTCATGCTATTTCAGTTAGTGGAAAGTGGCACAAAGCTTGTATTGGAACAAATTGTCACCACAATTGCCTCTGTCGCTGATACAGTGGAGAAAGACTTTGTGGATTACTATGACAGACTAATGCCATGCCTGAAATACATCATTGCCAATGCAACAACTGATGATTTCAAAATGTTAAGAGGGAAAACTATTGAGTGCGTCAGTCTTATTGGTACGTATATAATGCACTTAGTCTAATATCTAGGTCTATTGGAATCGATACTTACCTAGTCTCTCGTGTTTTTCTAATCCTGAGTGTGGAAATAACTTTAAAAGATACTGAAATAATCATAAATTTAATAATAATACATAATAATATTTGCCATTAATAATTCAAATTATTTTATGTTGTTTACATTTAGGTTTGGCTGTAGGAGAAGAGAAGTTTATGTCGGATGCCTCTGAAGTAATGGATTTACTTTTAAAAACACATACAGAGGGAGAACAATTACCAGCTGATGATCCACAGACATCTTACCTTATTTCAGCATGGTCCAGAATTTGCAGAATAATGGGTAAGATACATACTAGATAACCATTTCATGTGAACAACTTCGAGGCCTTAACAATGTGTATGTTATAATGTAGTACATACTTTTGTAAAATATGTAATACATTATAACAGTGTTTTTAGAATTTTTATTATTTTTAAATTAATATAGTTAAAAAAAAATTGTACAACATATAAATTATAACTGTGCCGAATTTCATCCCCATCTGCGTAATTTTCGTAAAAAGGAGTATAATTTTTTTTTGTTATTGTTATTCTACACTTAAGAAAGAAAGAAATATATATGTTATGTTTTCTGAAAAAAGGAAGGAGTACAAAATTTTCTCTTCATGTATTAATATCTAGATACATATATATAACATTTTTATTAATATAAAAATGTTTCTAATAATTTTTGTTTTTTTTAATGAACCAGTATTTTTAATTAAACAGGCAAAAAATTCGCTCAGTACCTGCCCATGGTTATGGAACCAGTAATGCGTACTGCTGCTATGAAACCAGAGGTGGCTTTGTTAGACAATGATGATCTTGAGGTAATTGAGGGAGATCTTGACTGGCATTTTGTCACATTGGGTGAACAGCAAAACTTTGGCATCAAAACTGCAGGTAGAAAATCTTTAAATATAAAAATTAAGACTTTAAATATATTTAATACAATAACAATAAAATAACCTATTATGGGATACTAAATAATTTACTTTTATAAAAAGTCTAAAAAAAAATCCCCTACTACATTACTACATGTGCACATATATCTTGACAGTTTGGATTCTATTAGATTCTGGGTCCCACTTGAGGAAATATTTAATATTTTAAGTTCTTTGCTCTGGTGGCAAAGCCAGGTATTGAATCTGGCCCCTCATCATGCAATTGCATGATGCCTCTACAATATGGTGTAAAATGGAGAGTGGAAGTGTCTTAATGGAAACGAAATGTCTCGAGTGAAATTGCACTAAATAATAAACATTATATTTTAGGTTTGGAAGACAAGGCCTCTGCCTGTGACATGTTAGTATGCTATGCGCGCGAACTTAAAGAGGCGTTTGCAGAATATGCTGAAGATGTAGTAAAACTAATGGTGCCAATGCTCAAATTCTATTTCCACGACAACGTGCGCACGGCGGCCGCCGAGTCCCTGCCCTATCTGCTGGAGTGCGCCCGCATTCGCGGCCCACAGTACATACAAGGAATGTGGGCATACATACTGCCAGAGCTGTTGAAAGCCATCGACTCTGAACCGGAGCAAGAAGTGCAAGTGGAGCTACTCAACAGTTTAGCTAAAGTAACCAAAATATCTATAATATATAAAATAAGCTGCTTTTGTAACTTTTTTACACTAACTAACCTAATTTTTGCAGTGTATAGAGTTGTTGGGTGGTGGATGCTTATCAGATGAAATGATGGCAGAAGTTCTTCGTATCCTAAAGAAACTTCTCACAGAACATTTCGAGCGTGCCACTGAACGTCGCCAGAAACGAGCTGATGAAGACTATGATGAGGTAAGATTATTGGATTAATTTTTTTTAATTAGGAAAAGTAAAATAGATAAGATAGATAGATATATATTAGAAATTTAATTTGTAAAATATTGAATTTTTGGCAAACAAATAACAAGATAAAATCAAAAACTAACTAATAATAGAAAATGTTTTCTATGCCAATCTGGTCAGTCCCCATATAGTGTTCAATTTTTTTTTTATTGAATTTGTAGGTGGTGGAAGAACAACTAGCAGATGAAGACAATGAAGATGTATATGGATTGTCCCGTGTGGCCGATGTTCTTCACGCCCTTATGTCTGCATACCACGAAAGTTTCTTCCCACACCTTGATTCACTTCTACCACACCTTGTACAGCTGCTAGGCCCTGGACGCCCCTATGCTGACCGACAATGGGCTATTTGCATTTTCGATGATGTCATTGAGTTTGGAGGTAAGTTTATGTTATTGATATAGTCCGACATAACCGTTATTGCATATGGGAAGCACGCGCGGTAGAATTGCGCAGAACGCGTATTTTGATATCTGCACATAGACGCCCTCTCACGCCGCACCGATTCCCCGCGAGGGCTCGCGGGGAATCGGTGCGGCGTGTGAGCGGGCGGTCACACCATTACGGTACAGTCGAGCGCAACGCTGTCCGTTCATTACTATTAAATATGAATATATTATCATATGATAGCGTCATATATACAAAATGGCGCAGTAAAGCATATTTATCTAGTAATGCAATCAACATGCAAAATCAAGTTATGGATATGCAAATTTAAAAATACAATAAAGTACTGAATTGTAATTATTATAATGGGGCCACATCCAAGTCTTCATCAATCCAAATTCAATAAAAAAGTAAAATGAAAGAGTAATTTTAATATGGTTTTATATAAAATAATAAAAATTATAATTCATGCAAAAAAAATGTAAAAAATAAAGTTTAAATAAATAAAATATTATATTAAATATAAAAGCAAAAATTAAAAGGAATGGCGTTCAGCTACAGTGTTAATTTATAAAAATAATTAGCAATAAAGTGAAAATAAAATCAATCAATCGAGGTCTTAATAAATTAATTAAGTTAATAAATGATATCGTCATCAATTCAATCAAAAAATTCAAATAAAAAAAATATTTATTACCGTTTTATTTAAAACATTTATAAAAAAGCAAGCAATCAAAACGGTAAAAGGGATTTTTATTTACAATTAATTATATTTTTTGTTTGAACCATATAGTGTGAGCTCGATTGTACTTATAAAGATGTGTGGGTACGAATTTTCTGTAAGGACGTAGCGGTCACACTGACGCACAGAACACGATATGGCAAAGGGATACCAGACTTTCATTTTTTGTACCTCAAAATTGATTTTTATAATTTACCAAATATTTTTTTTTAATATAATCTTTAAGAAGTTTAAATATTGCCAGATATTTCTTTATCCATATTGTATAGTACTGTGTATTACGCATACTGAATATTTATGTTGTACATAGATGTATATAGTATATACATAAATATCATGTTTCATTAGTTATATAAGCAGAAGTTTAGTTTATTTTGAAATGACTCCTGTTCATTACTTAAAAAAAATACTTTTCGGGCTAGTCTCGATTTTATTCTCGAGAACGATAAATGATTGACTGCTGATTTTTTTTTCAATATTTAGATATCTTCATAAAAAAATCGTTTTGTATAATTTACTAGAACATAAAGATGATCAGATATTTTAATTATCATTTAATTATGATTTGCTAAGCGTGGGGTAAAACAACATTACAGGGTAACACTGATCGAACGTTTTCTGCGCATAGGTATTCTGCGCAATTTTACGCAAGTACCTCCGATTATCAATAAGAGTTTTGACGGACTATACCAAATAATAATATTTTGAAGTTATGGAGCAAAATAAAAATAGTTTTTTTTTTTCAATAACTCACAGAAAATATTTATCTAATAACAAAATATTTTAGGTCCTGCATGTGTAAAATATCAAGACATATTTCTCGAACCTATGCTTAACGGACTACGCGAACCTGAACCTGAAGTAAGACAAGCTGCTGCCTATGGATGTGGAGTACTCGCTCAGTTCGGTGGACCACAGTTTGCGAGTGCTTGCGCTAGGGCAGTGCCATTATTGGCCGCCCTCATCGCAGAGCCTGACTCTCGTTCTGTAGAAAATCTAAATGCTACCGAAAATGCCATCTCCGCTGTTACCAAGATTATTAAATATAACCACTCTCAAATTAATAGGGACGAAATTATTAGGCATTGGTAAGTTAATGTTTTAAAACACGATGTTAACTATTGTTTTTGTATTATTACCAACAAACATTTCACTGTTTCTACAATGAATATTACAATGGAATACAGTTAATATTTTATTTGAATATAAATAGGAATTATATTGATCATATTATATTACAGGTTGACATGGCTACCAGTAGTTGAAGATACAGAAGAAGCGCCTCATGTTTACTCGTTACTCTGTGAGTTGGTTGCAAGTGGTCACGAAGCTCTTGCGACTCCAGATGCACCTCAAAGAGTTATAGCTACAATAGCAGAGGCCTTCTTACAAGATGCTGTTCCCGAAGATAACCCAGTTTTTGCGCAAATGGTGGCCCTCGTCAGACAAATACAAGTAATTAATTCTATTTACTATGTTCACTAGATTTTTAAATGAATATAATTTTTTTATGTATCTTGTAAATAATATTTATTTTGTGGTTTTTTTTTTCAGAGTAATACCGAGCTGTTTAATTCATGTGTGATGCCGCTGAGCAATGAGCATAAGGAAGCCCTCAAATTGGCGCTGTCCACCTAATGCCAATGTAACTTGTTAACTCTATTTATTCATCAAACGCCCCTCGCTCTCGCTCGCACCGCCTCCTTCGACGCCAGTTCACAAGCCCTGTGTCTATCCTGTGATTGACGTATCTTTGACTGCCTAAAACATGATAAAACTATAAATAATATTTACTGTTCAGTAATTAACTCTATGGTAAAAATATTTAAAAAAAAGTTTGTATATTTACACACATTGTGTGTTTGTCTAGATAAAATTGGACCTAATGCATAAAATGACTGGTATAAAATATAATAATTATAGCAATTGTAATTGTATATTACCCCCTCCTTTTCTGTGTTTTATCTTCTTCGATCTCATAAATTTTTCATCTTTTGGGCTAAAAATTGCTGTGATATATTTTATACTAATTTTGATGATCAGCCATAAGAAAGTAGCTCCACTATGATTTCTAATACCATGATTTCTAAACGTTTTTTTCTAATGTCAATATTTTATCTTTAAAAGCAATTTGTCGATGGATGGTCCAATTTATGTTTTTATATTTATATATATATCTGTATTTTTTATTATTTAATTTAAATGCATATGTTTGCATACTGTACTTGGTATAGCGTATTTATATGTAATATTTTTAATTCATCACATTCATCATTTATCATTGCATTATATTATGTGTTAATATAATAAGGTCGTGAGTAAAATTGGGCCATTACATTCCTGGATTTGTTTTGCCATATTTCGGCTGCGTTGGGATATTGGTAGCTGTTTCTCGCAATGAGCGAGACTTATCTGTTTATAAGAAATCATTTTAATTCTATTCATTAAAATATATGATATTACATATACATTTCTTTGTTTAACTAAAATAAAAGTTATTGGCATTGAATGATTGTTTTATTTAATAGCATAATCATATAAAAATGACGTATCGTTTTATCAAAGCTAAAATTTTGAAGACTTAGTCTAAGCATGTAGTTAAGACGGTATTAGTCCTCACTAACTTGAAGGTGAGACCAGTCGTGGCGCAATGGCACGAGGTGTGACTGCAAAACCGACTGGTTGTGGGTTCAATCCCCACTCGAGGAGATGATATATTTACTTAAATTTATATTTCCATNGGCCTTTACAGCGACACCGGGTGGGTAGGGAAGAGGGTACTCTGTCCCAGAAGAAATGCAAGCACTACCTGGCTGCTTGAGAGGAGTCGACGACTGTAAGGGCGCCCCCTGCGGGGCTAGGGATACAGCGTGAAGCTGATTTTTTATTTAACTTGAAGGTGGGCCCCATTCAGAGGTAGCACCAAATAAAGGTACATCTGTCTGTGAGGATGATTGAGCCTTCAGATTAGTCTGTAAGAAGAAGTCTTGAAATAGTCCGTAAATAATATACAGAGTATTTTTGTCATCACTACTTTAAAAAAAAAAGTAATTAAATTATGTTGTAAAATAAAATGTCAAGAATGACGCACACGCCTCATACCGAAATCGAATAGTATAGTAGGTATTGGCGGCAAAGTTCAAAGTTATTTAACTTTATAGAAGTAGTATTTTTGTAGTAGTGTGTTTACGTTATTGGTATCTATGCGTAGCTGCGACACACGAAATATAGGTATGAATAAACATCGTGAAATAAAAAAAAATATCCTATGTCTAAACCAGAGGTTCCCAACCTTTTCTTGATCAAGGACCACTTTTATATCATTCTTGGTAGCAGGGACCACTATGGATGTAGGTATAATAAAAATTAACTGTGACAATCAAATAAAAACTTCGCCTCACCACCCCCAGTCATAAAATAAAAATCGTTCGCGGACCATATTAGGGCTTCTACGATCCACTGGTTGGGAACCAGTAGTCTAAACTGTTGAGATATCTTAATTGATTTCTTTAAGTGTAGATTTTAAATTTTTGACCCTATATGCTGCTCCCTGAACACAGACGCTTCCACCTCTATATGTTTGTGGTTGACTTTTGTATAAACTCTGTCATGATTTACTATTTGTGTTTAAACTATTTGTACTTTAAAGTGTTAAATATACTCAGTGTTAACCGTGAGTAGACTTTCATTAGTTCGTTCGTTCTATGAGCTTTAATTCTCCCTTCTTCAATATATTAAGATAAGCTTTGGCGTTTATTGTAAGCAATTCGGATGTATACTTTGCGAAAAATAAAATAATAATCCAAAATACCCAAAAAAGTTGAGTTTACGAAGTTGTTAAGTTTACAAATTAAGTTTGCAAGTTGGCGTATCTCGAGTAAACTTAACAGTCCTGTGCCAGAATGTCTTGTTGTGCCTCGAACTTTATCTATAATAACATATAGCTAAAACACACTATTGAAGTCTTGCGCTAAGAATATACGCATCTCTCATATTTTAAGCCTAGGTTCATAAGCCAGAGGTCGCGCTTTCTCAGGGATAGAGATCTCTTCGCTCCTGAACCGGTCGTTGTAAAGGGTAGTAGATCTAATAGCATTAATCTCAAGTTTGAAAAAAAAGCGCAAACATTTAACCGCGGAGGAAGTAAAATCAAAGGAAGTGTTATTAACCTCAAGTTAAATAATATACTGAGGCCAGTCGTGGCGCAGGGGTACAAATTATGATTGTAAACACGTCTGTTTGTAGGTCCGAACACTACTCAACGAAATTAAAAATTTATTTAAATTTATATTACCTTTTCTTCGCTCTAATGTCGAGTGTCGGAACCCTAAAAGTAGCCTATAATGGAATTTATTGAGGCCAGTCGTGGCGCAGGGGCACAAAGTGTGACTGTAAAATCGACTGGTTGTGGGTTCGATCCCCATTCGAGGAAGTGAAATATTTATTTACATTTATATTTTCATTTCTAAGCTCTGGTATCGAGGCAAAGAGCGACCTTGAGTCGCGCCACTCAACACGTAATACCTCCAGAATTCGGCGGAAAGTGGGTAAGGGAGTGTCTTAACTCTAGGTTCCCTCTGCCTACTCTGCTGTGTGTATTTAAATAATATACAAGTTAGATTCTATTCCTACACACAAATAAAGGTTATATATTTTTAGCGTCGTTGTATTCTATTGTTTTATATAAATGAAAAGCGGGCGAAGCCGGGAGTGGGCCGTTAGTGAAAAAATAATGAAATTGTATAGTGTCCGTATTGATTATTTTTATTTGTGTTTATATTTTATAGGGTACGTACGGGAACGTAGGAACGTTACGTTCTCAATTTGAAAGAATAATAATTTATGTTTTCTTTTCCATCCTTGGCATGATCGTCGTGGCTGTCACATTGACAGTTTATTTTATTTTCGTCTATTCCTATGTATTTCATTTTAGATTTATATTCGTGTTTTGTTGTTGTCACGTTATTTTGTCAAACAAGACAAAATATAAAAGTTAAATTATAAAATTTCTTATTGCAATAATTATTTATATGATCAGTCAATTTCTTAAAAATCTATCTACTTGTCCGCTTCATTATTTTAACCATTTTCCATAAGAGGTTATGACACAATAATATCGCTATTTTAATAACGCTATGGATTCATTGCGCTCTTGAGTGAATAAATTACTTTTCAAGTGAAAAACATTTAGAACAATTAATACTTATGATTTCATTTATTGGGAAAACTATTATATCGAATGTGCGCCAATTCATAAATCGGCGTGCCATGAAATAATGTCCCGTAAGCGTTCACGCCTTGGAAAAGAAGAGGAAATGAATTCAAATTTGTTAGTAGCAGGAAGCGGGGAGGGACCAAACGGGAGTGTCACAAGCTTTGAAAGCATCAGCGAAGTATGCCTTGAGTCCAACCAGGTGAGTTAATTTCTTTTCTCATTCTCTAGATTCAATTTAACAAGATAAGGTTCCTTTTTTTCTTTTCTGAGGTACACTTCACATATTCTTACATGTTACTTATAATTTTATCATACTAGTCATATTTACATTTCATCCAGTTTATTTAAAATACAGTGCAGTGCCACCAGCTTTGCCAAAGCATAGTGCTGCAAAACTTTACAAATTCTGTATGTAGGATAAGTGTTTATAAACTAAAAAAATAATTTGGGATTTGTCTTAGCACTATCATATTTAAAGTTATTTCTTAGTAGCTAGCAAATCATAAATTCAAAATATTCTTTATTGAAATAGACTATTATAAGCATTTAAATTATTGAATGAACATATAAAAAACAAGCTGCCGCTGGTTCGGAAGGCAGTTCTGCTGAGAAGAGCCGGCAAGAAACTCAACAGTTGCTATTTTCAATGTCAATGGTATAATTTATTTATTACATAAGCTAGCAGCTATCCTGCATCACATTCAATTTACATGAATTCCATCAATCTTTATCCTGTGAATATTCTTAAACAGTGCAATAAGCTTTACTTGTTAGTATTTTTTTTACAGATACTTTAAATTATTGTAGTGGCAAACTTAAAATAAATTGCGAAATTTTAGTATATACATGCATATTCAGACCCATAGAAGGCTTATTAACTTTTTGGAGGTGAAAAATTGGTGTAACATGCTTAACTTTATTTCTCATTCCTATTGTATGTCTATCACAATTTACCCTATTTGCTGTTAGACCAACAGAATATTATAGTATACGAATTGTGAAGCAATTCTTTTAATACCTCCATCTTTAAAAACATCTTGCAGAGACTCTTGAGTTCTTAGGTTATAAAGAGATCTTTTTTGGACAATGAATATTGAATTTCTATCTGCAGCATTGCCCCATAGCAGCATTCTACAAGATAAAATACTATGAAAATAGCTGTAGGATATTAGTCTCTTAACTCTTAGAAAAATTTCTGAATTATTATTTTTATTCTTTGGCATATTAAAAGTTAAATTAAGTTTTTATAATGCAAAATTGTATACTTAATAATGAATATGAACTGAACTTACACTTACTTAATAATAAATTTAACTTATATTATGAGTGCCTGTATATATAAGTAAGCATGTCTTTCTTTTTATAAAAATATTTGTATACATTAGGGTGGGCCAAAAATTTTTTTCTTTTTTTTTTTGTAAAATTGTGAAAATATTGTTCTGGACACCCAAAAAATATGTCTTAAAAGTTCAGCTCTTAATTTTAATATTAAGACATGTTTCACATTGATTTTTGATTTCCCATATAAATAACAAGGGGAATTAAGTTTTTTTTTAATTTGAAATTTTATTTTGATTAAACAAATAGTATTGGTATAAATACCAATATATATTTTTGTTGAAAATTAAACGATCTACACAGAAAGTCTAATATGTTTGACTCATTTAAAAAATTTTCAAAGTTAAAGTTGTAAAATAGTTGAATTGGTTTAAGTTTAAAATATAATAATAAAAAAAAATCTTACTTAATAGTAAAATGTAAATGATACATTATTTAATATTTTTAAAGGAATAATTAATTTAATTTCATTATTACTGAAAGAGAAAAAAAAAGAAGTGAGGCCTAGTTGAATTAGAAAATAAAATATTTTCTTTACGATTATTGCTATTTTGTTAAAAAAATAATAATTTACCAAATAGTACTCAATAAACTTTATGATCTCAGGCTCAACTTTAACGTTGAATAATTTTTACATAAGCAAAAAAAAATATTATCTCTTTTTTGTAGAATGTTTCATTTCTCCCAAGAATTTATACTATTACTTATTTAGAAAATGTATAAAAAATTTAATGTAGCGGGATTTGAACCCGCGTCTCTTTGGAAACGGTCCAAGCGCTCCAACTAAACCATACGTCCTCATCGAGCTATGGTATTCTTATTATTATTATTAATAGGAAGGTCTATTTGGCGGAAAGTAAAGAACGGAGTCCTAACACTAATTCTCTTTGCCGACTCTGCCTACCCCGTTGTATACGGGATGGATTCGTGAAGCTCAACAAAAAATAATCATACATCATTGAAAGTATAAAAGTATTGAAAAGTCAACATAAACCTATCTGTTTTTATATGCGATATAATATCGAAAGCCAAACATAAAGAGTCTGGGCTCGTCGCCAGGTATGTGGCGTGATCACTGACCATGCCACCGCCAGTCCACTAGTGCGTAGACACATGATTAAAATACATATACATAAACGTTACGTCGTAAGGCGAGAGATACATTAATTTTTATATGAAAAAATGTATATTCACATGACGTATTATTTTTTTAATAATACGTCATGTGAATATACATTTTTATTTTCACATGACGTATTGTACGATTATCTATCTTTTTCTATCTATACTATAATAATACTGAAAAAAAATGTGTCTTTAAATATATGTATTTGTAAAAAAAAACTATGTAAAAAATTCTCATTGTATATTGCCGAAACCATTAGGGCTGGTCGGGATCTAGGCTATATTTGATTTTGAAGACTTCCACTCCTGATAAATACTTAACTAAAACAGTCCAACTGGACTATAAGAAATAATAAAAAGCCGCCTTAGCAAAACTTATTAAACTAAAGGAGTGTAGATATCTAAACCTCAGTTTTATAAGTAGTACTTCTACTACTTACTACTTACCTACTTCCGTAATCTACAATCCTGAAATTGCTATGGATCCTTTGGTGAGTGGGTGTGACCCCCACTTGGCCAGTTTTATTTTAAGTGCATATACCTAGTTATTTACATGATTACATTGATGTTATTTACACTAAAACACTAACTATTTTTAGATTTTTGGCGGGACTCATATCCGGAACAGTTAAATCTATTTTTATGGTATTTTTACTATTTGATAGAGAAAGGTTACGTATATATATTATATTAAATAAATCATATAAAATCAGCTTCACGCTGTATCCCGCACACAGCAGGGTAGGCAAAGGGAACCTAGTGTTAAGACATTCCGTTCCAAACTTTCCGCCGAGTTCTGGAGGCATTCCATTTAAGGGGAACTCAACGCCGCGATTTGTCTCGATACCAGAGCGAAGAGAAGAAAATATTAAATATTTCATTTTCTAGAGTGGTCCTCAATCAAATATACAATCAAACGTACATACAATCTGTCGTTTAGTGTAAGCGAACAAATACATGCGGTTTATTCCGCGTAAGTAGCTATCTCGCGGGAATTCCAGGTTAAAAAAACCAGACAAGCGCGAGTTCGGCTAGCCCATCGAGGGTTCCTTACTAAAATTGGAGGTCTCGGGTTTTTTCTAAAATTCAGGCTTAGCTTAGCTAGAGCCCTTTCATTTGATACCTCACTTAAACTAACGGCTTTAATACCAAATTAATCTAGATAAGTAGTTTAAAAGAAATTGTCGTTAATATTCAGGCTTGGTTCTATATATTTTCTAACTAAAAAAAAATAAACTTGTTTAATATTATCAATAAACGATAATTTTTACGTGAGGCGAAATTTGTTCTTTATAATGAATAAAGTAAACCGGTCTTTTGATTAATTCTTTATTAATACCTCATGTGTTCCTAAATTTTAAAATAAACGTTGGATTTTTAATCATTTTAAATTAAGCATGTTTACCGTTTATTTATTTTCATTTAAATTTTACATCTCTAAATTTGATCACAACCATAATTTTGCACAGACGAGAAAAAGCAATGGAGATTTTTCGTATAATAAAAAGACTTATTTGAGCCGTACTATAATATATTACACTATAAAATGGTACAAGGATACAAGTTCTTTGTAAGCTCGTCAAAGATGAACGAAGTGTCTACGGTCCGCGAGAACGCTTGCAAAAATCAAAATAATCCGAGAGCCGCTTTGCCCAAATCCATGTCGCACTAGGAAGAAACTCGCTCTTGTATTAGAATTTCACGAATTTCAGTCAATAGCAAATGGTAATAAATAAGAATTCAACGAGATAGAATTTGTGCTACAATTGAGGACTGCCTAACCTAAAGAGTTACTTTAGAAAAGTATATATTATTATTTTACAGTTTCACGCTGTATCTCGTCCATAGCAGGGTAGCCAGATAAAACCTGGGAACTTACTCCTGTTCCACACTTTTCGTCGAATTCTGAGATTTAGATAATGTATTCTTAATTATTTTATTATAATATAATGTACCACATTTATTCGTAACATTTTTATTCATCTGAAAAGTTATGAACATACGAAGTATGAATATGATATGGAAAGTTAGTATAAATGTATAATACGCATGAAATACCTTTCTACTTTCATATTATATAGAAATGTGAAAAAATATAATAACTTTGTGTACGTGGATATGTAATAAGACGTACTATGTAGCGCCAAAAGCCGTTACGTTAATGCTAGATTACCGCAGAGCTCTACGTGATAACGTAGGTAAATGTTATGATAGCGCGACTCTGTACGGTAACTGAAGTAAATTTAAAAATATATTCGAAATAGTACGTGAAGAACATAGCTAACTCTATACCAAATATTTACATTTAGGCAAAGCACAGCGTTGAGTTCCACCACTCAACACATAAACTAGAATTCTGCGGAAATTTGGGAACCGAGTTGTCTTAATGGAAACGTCTTAAAACCAGGTTCCCAGGTTCCCTCTGCCAACAATGCTATGTGCAAAATACGGTGTGAAGCTAACATTTAAATATTAACACTTAAAACTTTCAATGCAGTACAGAAATTGATAACTATTAAAATTTTTTATAGTTTTTTTTTGTGAATTTTCATACTGTATATAATTTTTGATAATAAGCGTCCTTGTTTCCATTCCATTATCATAAAAATTACGTTTTAGTTTTAGTTTAACACAAATTCATTATTAAACAAATGTGTATTTTAAGGCTTATTTTGCTAAACTTATTTCGTCTTGGAATGTAATACATTGGTGTAAAATTATATCAATATGCTATTTGTAGTTATTTAAATTTATATTTCCATTTCTTCGCTCTAGTGTCGAGGCTAAGCGCGGCGTTAAGTTCTGCCACTTAACACGCAATGCCTCCAGAATTCGGTAGAAAGTGGGGAACGGAGTGTCTTACACTAAGTTCCCTCTGCCTACCCTGCTGTGTGCGGGATACAGCGTGAAGCTGATTTATTTATTTTATTTTTATAAAAAATTAATAAAATATATATTGGAATATGCGCACCAAATCCTTTCATCTGATACCTCACTTGAACTTGTGGCTTTAATACCCAATTCTGCCCGCTTTTTAAAGCTATTATTTTGAGGATTTAATTACAAGTCTATAGTTTTTAGATTTTTTCCTGAAATAGTACTACCTGTAAATGCTAAGTGGCAAATTTCATAATTCTAGGTTAACAGGAAGTACTGTATATCTATACTAATATAATAAAGCGGAAGAGTTTGTTTGTTTATATTTTACTAACATAGTTCTTAAGTAATTCATTGTACTAACTAACTATGAGCCTATGTTGCTTGAAAATAAAAAATAAATTTTATTTTATTTTTTTTATTTATTTTATTATACGCTAAGATCTCTGGAACTACTGGTCGGATTTTCATTTTTTTTTGTTTTATATGAAAGCTGTATTTCCTAGGAGTGCTTTAGGGTAAATAATATCAGAGTGTAATTCTTAGTTAGTTTTAAATAACTAAATAACATCTCGATCGATCAATGATCATCATCGAATTGCTTTAAGCGCGTGCGCTGAAAAAAAAAGTTGAATATATGTAAGTACATTGTACTACAAAAACATACAATTTCATTAGTTCTAAAGTAAAAGCCGCGACACCCTATATCCTATATGTATCTTTTATTAATAAGTCATAATAAGGCATTTTGTGACAAAAAATAATTGAAAGTTCCATGGTGATATTTCACCGTATTTTATTTGATGAAGACATTGAAACTTACGAATGTAAGTTATTCCATCATAAAGCAAATTTTATGAAGATAATCTTTGGCTTTTATAGCATATAATTTAGACATAAACTTTACTAGAAAATGTAAAATTAAAATAATTAAACACTGTTTACGGCCACAAGCCTATGTTCGAGTTCCGCGGGGGGCGCCCTTGCCGCCGATGACATCTCTAATTAAACTAACTAAGTTTTTTGTGATTAAATGTATAAATAATATAATCTATTTATTGGAAAATGCAGTACAATAAAATAATTATAGATGGTATGCGGGCGAAGCCGCGAATTGACCGCTAGTTAATTATAAGTGCATTAAGCTTAGTGGGTATGTATTTTGCATTACATTTCACCTTGTGTTAGTGGAAATTTGTGAATATTATAGTTCAGATCGAATTTAAGTTAGAAACTGATTATTCTTATAAGGGTTTCACCGCGAAACTATTTTAATGTATGATAGTTATCATTAAATAAACAGAATGATAAAGGGATACGTAAATTAGCGCTAAAGTGTCAGAGAAACAATAATTGAAATGAAATACGACGGCATTTAGTCGAGGACAACCGGCGTCCCCCGCGAGTGTGGTCGTGGCGCATCGCGTGTCTGACGAGCTTCCACGTCGACGTCGCGCCACCGCCGGCGCCCCCCCGCGCACCCTACGCACCACCCGCTCTCGCCCACCCCGCTACCGCTACACGGTCCTCGCTTACTCACTTCACATCACCTAACCTAACTAAAGTCAGTCGGCTGTGCAACGTCCTTGTTGTTAGAATTCACGTAGTGTTCTTCACACAATAAACCTATGTTGGATGACGACAAATTTCTGTCAAATCAACATAGTTAAAACACAAAATTCTGTACAAATATAATTTCTAAATTCGAGGACAGTTTCGATTTATAAATTGGACAGTTTCCCAATGATGCGACAGTCGTTCAGTGTATATATGTGCTAGCAGAACTTTTCTAGTGTCCCATTAGTTAAAGAACTGATACATTTTTTTTCAATGATGTCATCTCTTACCCTGACCACGACACTGACCAATGGACAGCTTAACGGAAAATTGGAGAACGGCACGAAAGGTTACCGGAAGAATGGTTACGTCAAATCAGAAGTGCCGGGCTCAAGTAGCGTAAGTGTTTATTGCAATAATATTTTTTACATATCTCTAACTATCGTTAAAACTTTATTATTAAAATCAGACCCCGAAATATTCCTTCCTTTATAAAGATGATGTAACATTGTTTTATTATGATGCGGGAGTTTAGCATTACAAGTGTTGGAAAATACATATGTATTGGAAGAAAAAAAGCCTTTTCATCTTTTATATTACGACGAGTGAAAGTATTTTCCATAGTGTCCAGTACTGTTACATAGAAAGTTTTGTATGAACTACACACCTACGTCAGTTTTCTAAAATCAAAATATTTACATTAGGTAGAGTCGGTGACTGGTCGGTACTTATTGACGGAATTCTGTACTTTTATTGGAAAATATTATGTAGTTTGTCACGAAGCAATATATCCGAAAATTTTAGAATAGTAGCGTTCCTTCGAAACGATTGTTCGAGTTTCATTATTGGTTAATATGCAATGAGTAAGTGACTGCAATTGATCTTCTTCTAATGCATATACTGTAAAAATATTCACAAGAATGCGATATGATGTAGTATATTTTAATATGAAAATGTAAATTTATTTAAAATAGAAGACTGAAAATAATTTCGATCTTAACAATCTTGTTTTAATATTTTAATGGACCTTTTACCGTTGAGCGCAAAACCATTTAAAATAAATAAATACAGTATGGATCTACAGAAATGTTATTTTTTTCACATAAAACAGTTTAAATGTAAATTAGTTATAGCTGATATAAGACATTCTAACCGTGTTTGCTCTGGTTATCTCATTTATTCAGTTTTAATGGCTTTAAATAAAAAAATTTTCACTTGCGTCATTACTATCATTTTAGTTTGCAAATGCTGTACATACAGAAGTAAATGTGTCATTTAATTTTGTATATATATCTTAGTTGCACTCGAAACTTCGAGTAACTTACTAATACTATTGAATATTAATGATTTTAATTTAATTTTACTTATGATATGCATGATTCATGGTATTGTGTGTCAACAAAAGGTACATGCTACCTGCGGGCGTTAAAACTGTTTCAGTTTAGTAATCCTCAAGTAATTCTGATGTCATTTAGACTTAAATATAGTAGAAAATGAAATGAAGTCCACACAGTTGACATTCTATATTCTTTTATACTTAATCAAACCGGACATTACCCTCGGTTCTTGAACCGCTCTTCTGATAATCTTGTCATAAAAACTAACGATAAACTTTTAACCGTAGGATATTATTTATCATATGTTTTTTATAAACATTTCGATAACATTCAACCATGTTATATAGAAATGTTGTTTAGCCTGTTATTATATCTAGAATAATGCTGCTGCTAACGCCTGATTTTACCTGCCAGCTAGCCTTGCCGAGAAAGAAATGGAAACATATATTTTTTTCAATTAGGTACATACGTAAATGGTTTTTTTTAAATGAAATAAACAGTAATTAACAACATTACATAGTGTAACAACACCAGCCGAGTTCAATTGTGAATGGCGACCTTTAGGATAGTAGTTTTTTATGACGTTAAGATTTTTGACGTAAAACGTATTCAAGGATAAAATAATTAAAATAATTGAAGTTTATTTTTCCATGTAAATAATAAATAATGTATGTAACGAGGATTTCTATATTTACCTTCAAGATTATAATTTCAATAAACAAAATTGTATACATATGATAAGTTATTATTCAAAGCAAAAAAACAATCTGTAAAAAAGTATTCAAGAAACTTCAGTGATGTGCTCGAATAATATTTTTTTTCATCTAATAATATTACCCATATTATGAATGGCGGTAATTATCTCTCTTTAAACAGTCACGTGTTTTATTAGGCGGCTCAGGCATATATGAAATGTGTCAATGTATTAAAATTACCACATCACGGACTCGTACTAATTGGCAATATGCTTGACCCAACGGTTAAAAATACTATAGTAGTATGTTTACCAAAGAAACACGTGACACGCATAGCGTTTCTATCGTGTTTATTCGAGGAACTTGCCAGGTTTTCAACTTCGTAATTAATTTTGGCTTGTTAATTATTTATATTAATATATATGTTAATAGGAACTTAATTCGGCGGATGGTGGGAGTGTCTTAACACTAGATTCCCTCTACCTACCCTGCTGAGTGTGGGATACAGTAGAAAGCTGAAAAATACTATTACACACAACATCATACAATAGGTTATTTAGAGCATAATTTAATTTACTTAGAGGTACATACAGAGACCAGTTGTGGCGCAGTGTTACAAGCGCGACAGGTCGTCGTCGTGAGTCCTATTTCCACCCGAGATAGTGAAATATTTAATATTTTCCATTACTTCGGTGTGGTAACCAGGTCAAAGCGCGGCAAACAATGCGGAAAGTGGAGAACGGAAATGTCCTAATGAGAATAGCAAGTTTGTACATTAGGTCCCCAGGTTTCCGCTGCCTACCTATGTGTTCTCTCTTCTGTTGAGTTTCTTGCCGGCTCTTCTCAGCAGAACTGCCTTCCGAACCAGTGGTAGCTTTTTTTTGTTTATATGTCCTTCGACGATTCAAAAGTGCTTATAAGAGTCTATTTGAATAAAGAATATTTTGAATTTGAATTTTGAAATTTGAGCTATGACTATGTGCGGAATACAGCGTGAAACTAAAAAAAAAACCATTAAATATAAAAAGTTTTAAATTACAAATACATACTACTAATTCTTTAGCCAGTGATTTTTTTTTACCAAACTATATGTAGGCATGTATGGCAAAAATATGATATTACATACTTTACTACTCTGTATAACTAACAAAATAAGTGATCATCGAAAATACGAGTATGTAGAGCGATTGCAAAACAATTCAATGTCGTTTCAGAGCAGCAAAATGTAAGTGATAGTTGCTAATGTTGTTTCCACATATTTGATACGACTGTAGTGTAGTTTTTTTCTATTCTATAAAAATGTGTATATCAAAATGTTTAAAGTAATATTGTAAAGATTGTTTTTTTTATTCCGTATCTATAGTCAAGATTTATTGTTAAAATTTAAAATAATTGAAATAATATGTGCGAGATACAACGTGAAGCTGATTTATATCAGTAGTTTGTTTCGTTAGTATGTATTAGTTTTTATCTTTTTCTCCAAGCATGCGTCAATTATTGAATACCTGCAACCGACTCCAGAAAGTGTGTAATCTCATATCGTAATAGAATCATAATATTTAATACGAAATTATAAAAAAATAAAAGAGGCCAAGGATTTATTAAAAAATTAAAAGATAGCAAGCTACTATAATATCATATAGTTCATACATTCGTTCATTACTAAATTCCAAGTAAGAAAATCTTTAAAGTGTCCTTTACATTGAAATTATGAAAACGTTACTGAAGTGGAATAGTTATGTGGTTGAATTATTAATTGATTGATTATTAATTGAAGGATGTGCTCGTCCAGTGCTGGACATCATAATCTCTGCCCAATTTACGTACGTCGTCCTAACTGAAAGAAGTCCTACACTCGTCCTTCGCATGCCGAGGCGTGGTCTCTACTACAAAAGGCGTTTACCCAAAAATAAATATTTTCTTAATCATGGTAATTGTAACATCTGAAAGGTGAATGATAAATTCCATTTATATCTTCATGTCGAAAATACTACTGTTTACAAATTATTACACTACTTAAATACTAGTCATCATAAGTCATACCTAACCTATATTTGGAATGACGTTATTAACTCATTATGGATGATTAGTTGATAAAAGTTATTAATACTATTAAAATTCTTGAAACGTATTAACACTAATACAAACAATTCCAAAAATATATTAGAAAATGTGTTTAAATCACCATTTTTTTTAAAAATATCAAATTCATGATCGTTTTAAAATATTTCTATTGTATTTCTATAAATTAATTAAATGAGGCCAGTCGTGGCGCAGCGGCACGAAGTGTGACTGTAAAACCGACTGGTTGTGGGTTCGACCCCCCACTCGAGGAGATGAAATATTTACTTAAATTTATATTTCCATTTCTTCGCTCTGGTGTCGAGGCTAAGCGCGGCGTTAAGTTCTGCCACTGTTCGTAATGTGTACGTGTGTTCAACACGCAATGCCTCCAGAATTCGGCAGAAAGTGGGGAATGGAGTGTCTTAACACTAGGTTCCCTCTGCCTACCTTGCTGTACGCTGCTGTGTATCCCGATACAACGTGAAGCTAATTTGATTTTTTTTATTTTTGTGTGCAAAATCAAACTTAAGTTATATACAGACAGATGTAACATACGATAACAATATTAATAACGAAGGGTGTCTCATAACCGAAAGTGGGTACTTATTGCGTACAAAGTCATGCATTTATTGCAAGCATTGCAAGCGCGAGGCGGACCGTCCGCCGCCGCCGTGATAACGCGTGATAGGGCTCGATGTTCACGTCACATCACGCCACCGCACTATCGCTCGATTGCGCCTGAACCTTGACATCGTAAAGTATGAATCATAGACACTACATGCTAATTACTTTAAATTACTCAATTACTTGTTGTTAAATAAATAAATCCTTCCTGTATTCCGCAAAATATACTATTTATAAAGTGATTTCGGCATTATTATTTATACATAAAAAAAAATAGTACAAAAAAAGGAAGTTAGTTCTTATATTTAATTTGCTGCTATCAATGCCTACTCAAAATACTTTTAGTTTATCTTACTTTTGGTTAAAAAAAATCGGGTGTAATATAATAGATAGATGGAGGATCTATATTAGAGAAGTAAATTCCTTTTTTTATATTTTATTACGTAAGCGTAACGTTGAAAAGTTATTCCTATTTACAATATAATACAAGGGCATACAAAAATATGACGACGGTTACTTAATATTTTTAAGACAATTATATTTTTTTATAGTGGATGTTTATTTAAAAATGACGTTGCTTCTTGTTAACTAATAACTTATAATACTTACTACATAACAGAAATTAATAATATAATATATAAAATGGCCTTAATTGTTATTATTGAGGAAACGACGTTGATTTAAAGCCACAAATGTTTAATAACTACATTGCACAGTAACGCTGACGTAATTATAGTCATTGGTTTAGAAACCACTGAAACATCTTCCTTTAAGATAATTATTGAACCCATGACTACGTGGTTTTTGTATTAAGCAGTTTTATATACTTAGAAATTACAATATGTTGGAACGTAATACTTAGTTCGATCTTGTAAATAATTTATTTTAAAATTTAAGTCATGAATTTTTTTATTTTTTTTTAGCGTCACCCTTTATCCTGCACAAAGCTCCTCTTTCATTTTCCACCGAATTCTGGAGGCATTGTGTATTGAGGCGGAACTCAACGCCGCGCTTTGCCTCCACACCTGCGCGAAGAAATGAAAATATTAAATATTTAATTCCTTCGAGTGGAATCGAACCCACAACCTGTTGCGTTGACATTCACACACTTGTGTACGCGCCACGACTGGCATCCCTGGCTAACTATTGAAATATAAATTAAATTTTTCCATTTATTTCCAGTCGTTACGGACAGCAGCTCCCTTCAGCACGGACTTCGCGGCGGTGGCGGAGCGGGATAGGTGCGCGTACGGCCGCATACCCAGGGCGCTGGCGATAGCGGGCACGGCGTCCCGCAAAGTGCGAGTGTACTCGGATGGCATATACGATATGTTCCACCAGGGCCATGCGAGACAGCTGCAGCAAGCCAAGACAGTATTTCCCAATGTCTATCTTATAGTTGGAGGTAAAATTCTTAACTATTTATTTAATTATTATAGTATATATATTGGTATTATAGATTATATTATATAGGTTATAGATTCAAAAGTTTTGTGTGATGTAATTTATTAAAAATACAGTTGTTCTACACTTTTTAATCTGTATTAATAAAAAAATATATAATCTTCTTTTTAAATAACGTCCACTGACGCTTTGTTTATAGAAATTAGAACTAATGAAAATTCTTGAAGTACTATTTAACGACGTAACCTATTTATAAAAAAAATGCCTCTACAGTTGTATCTCTACAAATCATATCAGTAACAGTAATAATATAAATATAATCTGATAATTTCCTGGTTTTAGTATCTGTGATCAAAAAGTAAATATACTTAAACATACCGATCTTGACATGTTATTTACATATAATTATTAATTTCATTAAAATTCACTTTCTAGTACAGGTCTCTTAGGTATTTATATAATCATTTATCTTTATGTTTTATTATAGTTTATATGTATATAGCATACTGCTTGTTATCCAGAGCAAGAATTGGTACGGAACGTACTATACAAATATGGTTACTGTAAAGAAACCGTGCAAACGCGTACTTCAGTGCCTTTTGTGTTTTAACAGTTGTTATGCAAAATAGAAGCGGACCCATTGTTCATGGACATAAAACAGGTTTTTCAGAACACGTTCCACCCACTCGTTTTGCAATCTCGAAATACCGGTTTTATTTTAATTGCATAAATCTCTTGATAATGTAGACTTTCAGCCAATAGAATTTTACATGTACGTCACACTCGATGACGGCGATAAGAGAGAGTGAAATTAGAACATAGAGAATTCTATTTGTACCGAGAATATATTTTTATAGTAGTAAACGAAAATATTTACATAAATATAATGTGTTGGACATGTTTAATGACAATAGAATATTATAATGTTATATGTTTGTGATATACATTATTTATTATCAAATGGAACTGCATTCAAACTGAATAATATTAAGCCCACGTGAGCACATTCCTTACGTGTGACAGTAGTGTTGTGCATGTGCGTTGACGTTATCAATCCTTAAGATATAGGTACTTTATTTTTCTTACGATATAGATATGGGTACTCATTGATCGTACGATTTTAATTACGAAATACGCAAAATATATTATCTATTTAAGATAGTATAGAGATAGTTATGTTATCACGATGAGCCAGCAACCTTGCTGTGCTCTCCCGATAAGTAAGTTAGATACATGAGACGATGAGCGGCCCCGGTTTGATAATTACAACATGCTACAATTATCTGTTTTTAGATTTAAATTTTATTATTTCTGTTTAGTAATTGTTTCTGTTTTATAGTCGCTGTTATTGTATTATTTTCGGATCTAATTATTATGTATTTTTATTAAGTGTTAATATTTTTAATAAAAAAAATTATGAAATTTAAATTATGAGGAAGTTATACATCAAGAAAAAAATTGTGTTCTGTCACTTAATTGTTAATTTATCGAAAAACGAAAACGGAAACTTAATATACTAAGTACATAGTATACTTACTCTTATTTATTAAATTTTTATATAATACTAGAGGGCGCGCGCGGCTTCGCCCGCTTATTAGGAGTGAATTCTAAAAAAACCACGAAACACGTGTTCAATAAAATATTTTTAACAGTCTGAATTTAAATTTTTATAAAAATCGGTGGCAATTTAAAGATTTTTCCATATAAACTTTCAACCCCTTATTTGAACCCTTAGGGGGTGAATTCTTAAAAACCATGAAACACGTGTTCAATGAAATATTTTTAAGAGTCTGAATTTCAAATTTTATAAAAATCGGTACAGATTAAATTTTTTTTCCATACAAACTTTCAACCCCTATTTCATCCCTTTAGGGTTAAAATTTTTCAAATTCCCTTCTTAGTGGATGTCCAGAATATGAAAATAAACATCTGCCCAAATTTCACGTTTCTACCATCAGCGGTTACGGCTCTGCGTGCGTCTTACCTCAGTCAGTCAGCACAAGTCCTTTTATATATATAGATAAAGAATTTTGTAGTCAACATTTGTTTTTATTTTAGGGTAGGTAAAAGATAAAATTTTACACTATTGTTGATTATTGAAAATATTTTTTGCCCTTGACTCACTCTAATCACTTTATCTTTAACACATTAATTAAAAATATAATATTATTTGCAAACCTGATATTCACAATTTAGTACTAATCAATCGATAATTATTGAACCTTGGTCGTCTTCTCCAGATTAAAGTGAACCTTCAGATTTTAAATAAATAAAAAAATAAATCAGCGTCACGCTGTATCCCGCACACTGTAGGGTAGGCAGAGGGAACCTAGTGTTAAGACACTCCGTTCCCCACTTTCTGCCGAATTCTGGAGGCATTGCGTGTTAAGTGGCAGAACTCAACGTCGCGCTTAACCTCGACACCAGAGCGAAGAAATGGAAATATAAATTTAAGTAAATATTTCATCTCCTCGAGTGGGGATCGAACCCACAATCTGTCGGTTTTACAGTCACACCTCGTGCCGCTGCGCCACGACTGGCCTCAGCTTTTAAATGCATTCTAAAAAAAATACAAACCAAATTGCGCCCAAACAAATAGCGTTTTTTTATAAAAATTATAATAGGAAAATCATACATGATTCATGACTAAGCAATATAGAGTTAGTACCATATTGAGTATAATATATTATGACGAAACAAACGGACGGTTAGTTTGTTGGGTAATAATAGAATTTGATGTAAGGTATAATCGGGCATTGTACGCGATCACGTGATCAAATGTCCCCATTGATTAATCCTATTACACCATTTATCGTTTAAATCATACTATAATCAGTATCATCTAGCTAAGAAACACCTTTTTTTATACTAAATATTGAGGCCAGTCGTGGCGCACAAACGCGTGACTGTAAAAGAGGAAATATATATATTTTTTTAATTTAGTCGCTCTGGTGTCGCGGCGGTGAGTTCCGCCACTCAAAACGCAATCCCTTCAGAATTTGGCAGATAGTGGGGAGCGGAATGTCTTAATACTATGTTCCTGCTGCCTACCTTGCTACATGCAGGATACAGCGTGAAGCTGATTATCGACTCGATAATCAGCTTAAACCGCTGCTCTTATTTAACAATACATCTGTTTTCAATATTATCCCTTTTCAAAAAATATGATATTTACGTATATTGGATAATGTAAGGTTTTTATCAGACCCGCACAATATAAGCATGAAAGATTATAAGTAATCATGACTTAACTGGTATTATTAATGTTTTATATTATTATTTTATTTTCAAAATACCGATAAATATAATTATTATACAGATAGTAAAAAAAACTATATGGGAAGTGAAATTCACGCAATACGTTCATATTTAACTTCATTTAAATGTAAATTATATTATATATTATTTTACTTATTACATACAATCATATGTGAATGTACTATAAAAATAAATGTTATGTCTTTATTTTTTTATTATCATTAAATTCGCTAAATACTTAGTTATAATAGCTATTAAGGGTAATCGATATAAAAGATGCTTCAGACACTGCACTGCTTGGTATTGATCACTGTTGACACACTTTTAACTTTATATAATTATATTGTAGGTCAATGTTAGTGACATATATACCACATATTATAAAGAATTATTTTTAATCTAATATAACTGTACATAAGGACTATTACTTAATATGAGAAAAAAAACGTGAAACTAGCTATTAATAGCTGTAATAACGTATGTTTGTAATAACTTATTACGTTACGACACATAATAAAATAATAAAAACTTACTTTTAATACAGCCTTTTCACATAATAACATTCCAAGGTTTTTAAAGTATTTCTTTTTTGTATCTATTTTTTTAAAATGGTGACGTGGAAGGTTATATTAATTTTGTTATGATTTTCAGTAGTTTGTGTCAAAATAATTATTAATATCCGGAAAATAGTAATTTTATGAAGAAAATTACCAATTTACTGAAACAATGATGAAACATTTATGTATGTCCTATAAAAAATTATATAAAGATATTTTAAAAAATGCAATAAACAATGCTCAGGATTTCTAAATATCTGTCAATAGTTTTTTTTTTATAAATTATAAATGTAGATATGCTATACGTTTTAATTTTTTTCTTTCAGTATGCAACGACAAACTCACACACAGCCGTAAGGGGCGCACGGTGATGACAGAAGACGAGAGATACGAGGCCGTCCGACACTGCAGATATGTTGATGAGGTATTTTATATAACTACATATTATATTCTTTTCTAAATCTTAAGTTTCATTAGAAATATATACTTTTTATTAGAGTAATATAAATTAACTACAATACGAAATTACATATTGAGGATTTTTTTTTAATTTTTTATATTTTTCAATTTGATTTGGCTTGTGGTCAATTTTAACTTACAATCGTCCAATAGGTTCGTCCAGTTCTTTTTATTTTATATTTGCTTCACGCTGTATCTAGCATGTAAAAAAGTAGGCAGAGGTAACTACTACAATTTTCAAGAAATTACATATTGAGTGGCGCATCTAAACGCCGCGCTTATTCTTCTTATCTGAAGACAGAAATGAGAATAGTCGAATAGTTAGTTAGACCTAAATCCGCCACGATGTTAAAATATGCAATACACAATTCATAGAACTGTGTGTTAAGGTTGTTTATCTTTGACCTTGTTTTTGTTCGTGCCAGAATACATCGTAACCGTTTTTACCTGAAGTAGTACGCTGAAACCGTCGAAACAACAATTTTACACTCTGTCACTAATTGAAGCATGCTCGTCATACTACCTACGCTTTAAATAGATCTGTACCAGTAAATAAGATATTCTTAGAAAAATATATGGCAGTAGGCTATACGTAATAATTACTAATAATATTAAATTTAGATTATCTTTATTCAAAAATGAATATGTAAAGTACGTTTATTTTTTTTTAATAAAACGCTAAGAAATTTAGTGAGTACACAAAAAAAAATATTTTTATTAACTTTGGATTAAGGCTTTGCCTATAGAGTATCACTAATAAAAACTGCAAAAAACAATTGCTTATGTTTTTACAATAGGGAATTTCCTATACAACATTTGTTAGTATCAGAGACAATATGTGGTATGATGTCGTGTTACGATATTATACAGCACATTATCGACAATAACCAGAACACATTTAGATTCATTAGTATAAGTATAGTTTTCAGTTTTTTTTTGTGCAATTTTTCCAAATATTTAATTTTACTATTATCTATATTTACTTTTATCTATAAAATTAATGCTTATTATTATTATTTATTTTGATCTCTATAAAATGGAATACAAATAATATGCGGCGATGGGTTTTCAATATTCGCAGTGCATTGAATTCGGGCGAAATGCAGAAATAGAGTGTCTTGACACTTGCGAGGCGTTCTCTGACTTCCCTTCTATATACGGGACAAAGCTAGCTAAACATTTTTTTGGAAAATTACAAGTTTCTCATTCTTTCACCCAAGGTTGTACGAGACGCGCCGTGGGAGTATGACGAAGAGTTTCTAGAGAAGCACAAAATTGATTTCATAGCGCACGATGACATACCCTACATTACAGAGGACTGTGATGATATATACGCCATGATTAAAGCTAAGGACATGTTCGTAGCGACGGAGAGGACGGAGGGTGAGTAAAATGATTGTCTATGTATTCCTAAGATGTAGATATATATTTTTTTGGTGAATTACCATTTCTAAAAAGATGTTTCCCATATTTAAGCAAAAGTTTTAGGTTATTTTTTTGTTTTTTTTTTGGATGGTATTTTCATATTAAATTACTTTTATCTCGTTAAATAGCTAGGAAATGTGCGTTAAACGCTGTTGTAGGGTACTGTGTATGTAACACAATGCTGCACTTTTCTAATTGGACCGGAGAAAGCATCTGAATGTAAGACAAACACCACTGAGTGTGGTTTAAGCTCGCGTTACTGTGTCAACTGTGTTTGACTGGATCGATACGATACATAAAATTGACATATATCTGTTAAGATATGTTCAATTTTTGTAAATTATGAATTAAGACATTGTGGTAATGTAATTTAATTTGACGTTGGATATTATTAATCTAAAAATTTTACTGAATCATTATTTCTGTCGAAAATTTATTTTTACGTTATTAAATATTAAACATAACATTTTCCTTATAAAAAAAAACTAAATCTCATCATGCTTCGCTGTAATAGAAATCAATCTTTCCATATATTGGTGCGATATTACCTATTTGTGTGATAATGAGGTAATGCAGAAACAGGTCGGCTCAAGGAGGTCATGCAATCGCCTATCAACATACCTCACTCGATAAAAGGTCTTCGCTATGCCCTAACTAACTATGAGGCTCTCTCCCTTGGTTTCAATAACCGCATATTATAAAAATATTTCAAATCAATTATATCAGCTTCACGATGTATCCCGCACAAAGCAGGGTAGGCAGAGGGAACCTAGTGTTGAGACACTCCGTTCCCCACTTTCTGCCGAATTCTAGAGGCATTGCGTGTTGAGTGGCACGACTCAACGCCGCCCTTTGCCTCGACACCAGTGCGAAGAAATGGAAATATAAAATTAAGTAAATGTTTCATCTCCTCGAGTGGGGATCGAACCCACAACCAGTCAGTATTTCAAATCAATAAAAACGAATATTCATTTATTGATTTGAAATATATATTTTTTGCATTAACAATTTATCTTAATTTAATTCTGAACACACTTATGAATTACAAAATATAATAATTATAATTACTAATAATCATACTTCCCTGCACACACGCAAAAGTATACAATTCTTAGATGAAATATTTCAAAATGTTACTCAAATATTCAGACAATTAAATTTCAACATAATATCTTGCAAAAGTGTTGAAATATAGAGGAATTTTTAATCCTCTTTTGACAATTATGTGATAATTAAGCCACACATTAATACGCAACCACCGCGAAGTTTCATCTTCAGTTTTTACTTTTATACGAAATCTCAACACGACAATGTACATTCTTTTTGACGTCCAAAGTTGAAGGTCGTCTAATTTAGTTATAGAATAACTTTACATACTATTACTACTGTTCTTGCCAACAGAAAATAAGTGTGCGTATATGTGTGTACTTTTGACACATTCAATTGAAAAATGCATTTAAATAAGTTTGCAAAAAGTTTTTACTTTTTGCACAGTCTTAGTAATTAATGCAGGAAGTATATTTATTATTTTAATTAACAGTAATATATTTTTTGTACTTATTTTGAGTCTCCTCGGCGGTTATTAGTTTCCGCTGCGCAGGTTAAATTATGCTTCTATCGTTAGGCGGAATATTTTTTTATTTTTAGATTGGATACTTTAACATTTTCCATATATAAAAAAATATCGCTACGTTGTATCGCACGTGGCAGGGTAGGCAGAGAAACCTGGGAATCTGGCGTTAAGACTTCCGTGGCCGACTTTCCGTCGAATTCTGGAAGCGTTGCGTGTTAAGGCGCGCTTTGCCTCGCTACCAAATCGATGAAATGAAAATATTAGATTTTTCAATTCCTCAAGCGGAAATCGAACCCACACACACGCTTGTGGCCCTGCGCCACAACTGACCTCAAATAATACGCTTAACTTAGTTAGTAAAACGAACAACTAATAATATAAAATGAAGTCATTAATTCATCTCGCGTATCTATCTATAAGGTAGTAGGTACATTTCCCAGAACAGGCGTGTTTACAAAACCTAACTAAGTCTAGGTCGCGACACCGAACATCGTGTGACCTAATAATGCTGATTGAGCGACACTAGCCGTAAATAACTCGTTATTAGTGCTAGCCTGGTCTGGAGTGACTCGGCTTTTATTATTTTATATAATATGTATAATAGATAAGTTAAATTTGTATATAATAACCCTAACCTTATGTCATACGATTATGTGAATATTTTAATAATTGTCATATATTTAGATGTGTTCTACGTTATTTGTTTAATATTTTATATCTAAATATTTAAAAACTTGATATGGTCACTAGTTACAGTTTTTTTAAATATTATATTAGCATCGAATATCGATAATTAAGTCTATAGACATACTATAGAACGTCTGACTGTTTATACGACGATGTGGGACGGGAATTATTCTTATTTCCTCGCAGGTAAAAAGACGCGGCGTTGAGTTACGCTTCTCAAAACGCAATATCTGGAAGATTGCGGGGAGAGTAGGAAACCGAGGGTCTGCCTGCCCTTCTATATACTGGACAGCGTAAAGCTAAACTAGACTTTGTGAATTAACTTCGATAAAAAAAATAATAAAATATATTGTTTCCAGGTGTATCCACGTCAGATATCGTCGCGCGGATAGTGCGCGACTACGACATATACGTGAGGCGGAATCTCGCTAGAGGGTACTCTGCCAAGGAGCTCAACGTGTCCTTCCTAAACGAAAAGAAGTTCAGGTTGCAGAACAAAATGGACGAACTCAAAGATAAAGGAAAGAAAGTAAGTGATTTTTGTTATTTACGCGCATAGTATATAAATATAGCTAGGCATCGATTCATTATTATTAATAGCGTTTGTTTTATATAGTTATTTAGTATTAGATTAGGATTTTTATTTAAATTGCTTTGCTATTTTTTTAAGTAGTTTCAATTTATATAAATATTCATTTAAATATATTTTAATAGAATTAGTATTAAAATTATTAAGGAACTAACTACATCATTATTCAAGTATTGGAACATAATATGTACGTCATACTCGTATGTAGTCTGCATTTGATACCCTCTTGTAATTCAATAGGTTCAACAATATCTCCCTTTCAATTAAACAGCAGAATGTCGTTCACATTGGTCGAGTACAAAATGTTTAGTTAAATTCATAAAATAATAAATTATTATATCATATTTATGTCTAATATAATAAATTACACATAACAATGCATATTATTTATACACGTTATAAAAAAAATGTTTTGTGTTTTTATTACGATGGCGTCGTGGCGCAGTGGCACAGCGTGTGATTGTAAACTCAGACGGTTTTGGGTTCGATTCCCAATCCAAGAAATTAATTGTTTCATATTTTGGTGGTGACAAGACAAAGCGCGGTGTTGGTTTCCGTCACTGAACACACAATGTTAAAACAATCTAAAGAAAATGGGGAACGGAGTTTCTTAACACTATGTTCCAAGTGTCTTTTCTGCTATATGCGGAATGCAGCGTGAAGCTAATTGTGTTTATTATTCTCACCTTCCTTTATTATGTAGAACTAAATTTTTTTAGAAGTTTATTTATTACTATAATCTAAACATATAATAAAATTTCAAATGATAGCTGTCTGTATATGGAAGATATATCAAAAAACTATTATTGAGGAACATAGTATAAGAAGTTTTTAATGTTGTGTTTTGGCAAACTTTCCACAACATTTTGTGAATATTACTACAAAATAATTGTTTCACTGTTTTCTCTAAAATGTTAATATTATTGGAATACAGCTAGTATAAAATAAAAATTATTTGTTATCAGAAAATGTGATAGGTGCTATATAAATTCTAATAATGTAAAGTAATAGCGGATAAGTCCGCCTCCGCTAAGCTAACTCGTAGATAAGAGAGGAAGTTATTCTGTTGATAGTAGAATTATATAGTTTTTTTTTGCAACATGTGAAAATAATAAACAGTCGTTTTGTTCATAAATTATGTAGTTACTATTTATTCTAATGTTAATGTTAATTTTCAGCTGTATCAGCATACAGCACACATCAGGCTAGGCAGAGGGAATCTAGTGTTACGAAACTCCGTTCCCCACTTTCCGCCGAATTTTGGAGGCATTGCGTATTGAGTGGCAAAACTCAACGTCGCGCTTTGCATCGACACCAGAGCAAAGAAATGGAAATATAAATGTAAATAAATATTTCATTTCCTCGAGTGGGGATCGAACCCACAACCAGTCGAGTTTACAGGCACACCTTGTGCCCCTACGCCACGACTGACCTCAATTTTTCATGTAAACCATGTAAATAAATTTAAAATTTTTGTATTACCTTAGTACGCTTAACAGCTTCTATACGCTCTCTAGTGGCGTAGCCAAGGCCGAATTAATATACATAAAATAATATGATTAGAAGATTAGCACGATAGAATCGTTAATTTGATAAGAGTGAAGAATTTAAAACGTGGCTTCATGTTCTAAGTGGACGTGATTTTCTACTTCTTAAATTATGTAAATATAAATTATATATTATATTATATATAATTTATTAAATTATGTAAATATTGAGAACTATTTTTGTAGCTAATCCATCTTTATTAGGTAGGTCGTTTCAGATCATCACCATGACCGAAATTTAATTTCCAAGACTATGAGACTATTACTCAGACCTTCATAAAATATTAATTTAATTCCACTTTCTTTGTTAATCAGGTAATGACAAACATAGGAGAAAAGAAAGTGGACATACTAACAAAATGGGAGGAGAAATCGCGAGAGTTGATAGACGCGTTCCTCCTGCTGTTCGGGCCGGACGGTCGCCTCACAAACATCTGGAACGAGTCCAAGGGAAGGTTGATGCAGGCTCTGAGCCAACCGCCCTCCCCGAGGTCGTCACCGCCACCCAGTGAGAATGGAGATGATTCGCCTGAGCATAGGTATTGCTTACTTTTAACCTTGAAAGCCTACTTTTTTTTATAGTACAGTCGACGAGTTGTGTCAACCCTTAAGTGTAACTTTTTTGCGCATTTGTCACTCCGACAGAAAGTAATATAAAAATAGGCAAAACTTTAGATTCAAATTCCAGTGCGGTCTACAATTGACTCGTACTGTTTATATATATGTATATGTAGGGTCAATCTATCCTGCAGAACGTAGGATACTCTGTATAGAAAGAATAGAAAGAACATGTTCTGCAAGAGAGACACTAAACCGAAAACCCTAATTTAATTTCTTTTAACTACTTACTCGCTAGTTCTACTATTCGTACTTCACTCCCAGAGAGCCCATAATTTTAAAGTGCTTTGAACTTACCATCAAGCCAAGAATAAATTTGGAGATATTTGTACGCGAGAGGTAGTATAACGAGGTCTCAATAGTTTGCTATCTCTATATAATTCTGCCTGTCTGTTACAATTATCAGTTAATTTCTAGAACATACTTCGAAGGCGACACAGACTTCGAATGTGTCTTGTAAATATACGCGTATGTCGCAAGCTCACTGCTCTGAGCTCCGCACCCTGCAACGACACTAACTCACACGGTTTCTTCTCTTTTGACAAAATAGACCTTTTCCCAGTCCATAAAGATAAAAAATGGTATTCTTTTCCACCATCAGCACCCAATGTAAATACAATCAAATGTCTATAAAAAATATTACTTCAATTGACGCAATTTTTTTAACAGTATTTCCACAAATTATGTAAATAATCAAGAATAAATCGACGAAGCCTTGATAGATTTTTTGCGGGTTTTTCCTGCTTAGCAAATATTTCTATTCTTTTTATATTCGTTAAAGGCCAAAAATTGCCCCCCTTTAATGCGCCATAATTTAAATTATTTCTTCAATGTATAAATAAATAATTTAGAGTTAAAGAATTGACTAGTATATTATTTAATTCCATAATAGACAGAATCCAGTATTAATACGTTAATTTTCCACTTTCCACACAAAAGTGTACTGAGTATAAACACCTACAACACGTTCTTCCACGGCACTAAAATGACCTCCTGGATATTTACAATTGATAAATATTAAATTTTAAATTGATAAATATTAATAATTATTTTTTTCTTTGTTTCTAGGGGATCGCCATCACCACCGCCACCCAAGTCGCGGCGTTGCGACGAGCTTTGGGAACACCAAGCAGGTAACTGGGTAATTATTTGTAGCTTTTATTTGCTTCCCACTTTGATAATAAATGTACATAACACAAAAAAAACACGCTATTCGCATTTGCATATGTATTTTGCACGTAAATAGTAACCACGTGGTAGTTTTTGTAACTGTTTTGTTTGTATTACTAAAATATATTATAGAAAGTAGTTATATTAGTACTTTGCAATGAAGATTATAGTGTTATTTACGTAAGCGAGTACTATTTTATTATATTAATTTAATAACACATAACATATTTTATATTCATAAAAACTAAAAAATGACTAAAACTTAATACGGCACATGTTTATAATAAACAAATGAATTTTGTATATACCAATATTCGTCATAATAGTATGTATATCCCTTGTGGATCAACGCCACCGCGTCTATAAACGCGACGGTAGTGGGTTCGATTCTTCCTCAGAGGAATTAATTATTTTCCTTTCGTCGCTCTGAAATCAAAATAAAGCGCAGCCCTGATTTCCTCCTCTTAACACGTTATATCTCAAAAATTGGGCGGAAAATGGGGAAAGGAGTGTCTTAATTCTGTCTGTGCTCATATTCCCGTTATGTGGGATACAGCTTGAAGTTATAAATTTAATTATTATAAGAAAAAAAGGCTATAATGTAAATAATAAATAACAGATGCATCGAGCTCTGAATGCGTTGGGGACGCGGAAGAGACCACACACCGCCAGCTGACGGACGACGGGTCGGACAGCGATGACGACTATCAGGACACCAGCCCGTATCTATAGAAAATAAAGATAAATAAACACCACATACAAGTGCTAAATGGCACTGCATTTCTCATCGAAATAAATTATTTATATGTTGCTCGAGTTGTATGTCTCTACCAAATAATGAGTGAATGTATTTAATCCTATTAGTTGTAATCAATTTTTTTATTTATAATTTCTTTATTATTATTATTACTATTGTACATTTTCTTTGTTAGATATGTGTTTGCAGAATGCCTGCAATTGTGTTGGCACCGTGGAGTGCAGAGTATCAGATAGATATTATTTGTATAGTACTTTTTGATGGTTGATTAAAGAGGTGCTTTATGATATTTTGTTGTAATTCTTTATTGGCCTTTAATCCTTTATTTCTTTACAATCCTGTTTACCGTCCAAGCTATTATTGAAGCAGTATCTTAACTGTAAAATACTACATCATTTTGTGGGTTTGATTCCCACTCAGGGGAAAGGGTTACTTTTATTTTCTAGTTCTGGTGATTGAATGCTATGTCCCGAAAAACGGGTGAAAAGTGGGAAAGGATTATAATATCATTTGAGTATGCATAACAATGTGCTTAATTTTCCAAATATTGATGGTTTTTATAACTTTAACGGTGTTAAAATAAATAATATACAGGGAATAATTTAAAGAATTATTATATTACAAATTTTAATTTGCACTTGCACATTCCAGTTTTCATAGGCCATAGAGTAACACTTGCAATTTTTATAAAAATAACAAAAAAAAGTAAAATAGATTTTGTTAAGATTTTAAGATCTTTACAATAATAATTTTAAGATCTTTACAATAAATAAAGATAAAAAAGAGTAATAAAATTATAATTGAAAATTATACTAGATCGCAAATACTAAAATAAAAGATTGATTGATTTGATACATATTATATTCTATTAAATGAGACAATGAATAGAACAAAACATATTATATATTTATTAGCATAAATATGAGCAGATAAATTCATTTTGACTATTTGAGTTTTGCAACATACACATATTTTAATTATACTTAAAATTCCTTACTAATTATTATTAGGTTTTTATATACGTCAGCATTACGTGTAATTCATGCAATATGATAGAGGGTTTACTCATCATTTACATTATTGATATTATAGACTTACAATAATAGAAATGCACTTTTGATTCAACTTTTAAAAAAAATTGTCATAAATCATAGAATTTAATACAATTGTTTTACATACTACAACTCGTCACGTTCCCCTGTTTCACCTTTTAGTTCCTCAAACAAGCAGGAGTCATCTGTATTTCTTAAAGCGTTTTTTGTACACAAATGGTGTTTCAAATCTATTTCTCCTTGGAATTTCCAATACCAGTCTTCAATAGCCATTTCATTTTCCTCTAAAAGACTTTCACATTGAGTTTTCATATTTGTTATTTCTGCTGATGGTTTGTCCCAAAGTTCCAGAGGGATACCTAAATCAACTTTTACACCTTTATCGACAAGGCCATGAAGAGTCTTAAATGTTTGACTCATACCTTTTGCAAACCTTGTACTGTCTTGACGTTCTTTATGAATGTTGTACTCTAAAATTTTTTCACATACTCCTTCTAAAGATTCTATGAGCCGCAATTCGGATTTCTGATATTTAGTTCTCTTTTTAGGTTTAACGTCATCTAAAGAGTATCCTATTTCAATAACATCATGAATCTTGCCTGTTTCTTCTAGTCTCCCTTGTAGCTCAGTAGCTAATATTTTGCAAACTTCACAACGATTGGCATACTTTACACCTAAATCTTCTTCATTTTTTATTTCAACGTCATTATTACACAAAACGATCGAAATACATAATAAAAAGTAACTTATAATATTAAGCCGGGAAGCCATGTTTATATTTGAATAATGATGGTTTTATCTACTAATCTAAATTTAACATACACAATTATTATTTGTGTAAGCACTTTATATATAAAGAAGATGAATAAAATAATACGAAGATAAGTATGATATTAAACAATGTTCAAAACATTTTAAGTTACAAAACACTTTTAGGGGTTTTATCCAAGGCGAGTTACGAATGCTTTAGAAGTCTAGAATACGGTTCAGCAAATAACAAATCATATACAGTATTCTCTATATAGTGTTCACTAAATAAAATAATGAAAACAATGACCAAGGAAAGGAAGTATTAACACCGAACTACTTTAAAGAGATAACGATAATGACATTTCTGAAATAATGAGTGTTGCCAGAAATCATAAAACGAAATTTTTAAATAAGATTTTTTTAATAATGGAATATCGCGTTTAAACTGTTGTGATGGCTCGGAAAACCGTCATAAACTCTAACTCTAAACGTTGACAAGTGTAAGTACCTCGCAAGCGTTTGTCGCAAACTCCCTAGTCCCGTTGATATATGTTGAAAAAAACTACAATCAAATTGATGATCTCCTCCTTTTACAGAAGTCGGTTAAAAACGACAATGGTCCGGATCAGCGATAACCTCTCGTAAGCCATCACAAGCCATTACAAACGGGGTGTTTACATGTTGATGTTTATGGAAGCTCAGAAAACCTTCACAAACGTCTAAACTGGTTATAGCAATGCAAAAGCAATAATTTAAACTACCGATTAACTAGAATGAATACTAGGATAACTAGTTGCGGGGTGAATAAATACAAAACCGGGGAAGCTTTTTATTTCATCCCAATGATTTTTGTAAGTGAACCTACTATTTTATTCTTTATTATTTAAATAGCAGAATTTTCTTTATAATGTTTATTGATGTCAAGTCAGAAGAATGGAAAATAAAATACGTTTGCATGCCATTACATGCTATAATTTTTGTACACTAACAGTTGATATTTTCTAAATTATAAGCAATGGATAGAGTTGTAGGAGACTGTTTTTATTAATCTTTAACTTATTATTAAGAATAAGCTTGGTGAATCGATAAGTACAATTAATATTTAATTTTTTGAATATATGTAAAACTTTATAATTTTTGGGTGTATAGAGTCGCGAAATAGATGATTAGACACAGCAAGCAAAAGCCGGTTATGACATAATTATGTATAATAACGCGGCAAATTGCTTTCTTCGCTAATTGGATGGAATTTAACACACCGAATATGACCAATTACAGTGCAAGAACACCCTAATAAGGTTGTGAATAAATTATGACATACTACTATTAGGCACCTTTCTATTTTTATGTTTATAGTTTTCTTTTACAATTTTTTAATTTTATAACATTTCATTTTTTAAATAAAATTAGTTTAATAGGTTTTTAATTCCCATTTTACTTGATTTTCAAGCCAACTAAGCCAATCTTCAGTGACAATTTTTTCTAAAGTTATTTCATTGAATATTTCACTTCGAGACTTCTCTAAAAATCCCAATTTATTAAACAGCTTAATGCTTTTATTGTTTGTGATAGATATTTTTGCCTCTATGGTTTTTAAGTAAATGTAACTTATTCCATATATCAGCATTAATATGACTGCTTCCCAACCAAGTTTCTTACCACGAGCAGCTTTCTCAGCTACCATTATTTCTATTTCACCAATAGAATCATCTTTATCTGTTATAAATATATTTACATCTCCAATCATAGATTCTGTAATAGAAAAAAAAATGTAGTGTATAAAATTTTGAGATATAAGTCATGAAAAATTGCAGATTAATTTATGCTAAGCTTACCGATTTCATTCTGTTTGTCTTGATAAATATTTCTATCTAATATTATGAAAGTACATTCTGAAAATAAATATTACATTTTATTAGTTGCATGATTAACAATCTGCAGAATTCTAATATTATAAAAGACTAAAGTTATATTATAAACAAAACAAGTATTATAATAAACTATTTCATAAAATGTATAAAAATTTCACACATATAGCTTAGTGGTAAGTTTCTAAGATTTTCTAAAATATTTTTCGATTCTTAGTGTTGAAACAAATGTTAAAAATGTTTAATATTTTCATTTACTATCTTCATCTTCCCTCCAAGATTTTTGCATATTGTATTCTTCATCCAATGTTAAAGGTTCAGATGCTGTAAGCACCTGTAATTCTTCTGACTTCATCCAATCATGGTACCTATTAAAAACTTAACTTATAATAATTTGTATTAATTATTATATCGAATAAATTTTTGTGTATAATTGATAAACATACTTTAAAACATGATGTTCCATATAAGGGACTAAAATAATATTGGTGCTAATAATTTTAGTATTTTCGTTAATTTTCATTTTAATTATTTTTACAGTTCATAGACAAGCGACAACTCTTAATATGATGATGACCATTATTTAAATTATTGTTTTATTATTACACATTTGTATGTTCACATAAACTTAACCTACAAAGTACAATTTTGAATATTTTGTTTTGATTTGAAATGTTGAGTTTTGACATTATATTTAGAGTTGCACTTTCCAGGGTTCAGAAGAGTTTGACGTTTATAAAATTTATCTTGCCTTCTTAGTCTAATTTGTACTTATATGGTAAAGCATGCAAAAGTATATTATGGTATTTTGTTTAATTTAATTTAACTTGAGTTATATTTTTTAATCAGTTAGGTTTTATTTAATTTTAATTTTTAAACGTTACTATCACTGGCGGGCGTTTTA
Organism: Heliconius hermathena; assembly: GCA_013403705.1. NCBI lineage: Eukaryota > Metazoa > Arthropoda > Insecta > Lepidoptera > Nymphalidae > Heliconius > Heliconius hermathena. Next base: position 1,693,729 of record JAAIXJ010001126.1, on the reverse strand, counting down.
AAAACTTCAAATAAACAGTACAGACCACAGAATATATACANATAAATATGCTTTACTGCGCTATTTTGTATATATGACGCTATCATATAATAATATATTAATATTTCATAGTATTGAACTAACAGCGTTGCGCTCGACTGTACCGTAGTGGTGTGACCGCCCCGCCACACGCCGCACCGATTCCCCGCGAGCCCTAGCGGGGAATCGGTGCAGCGTGAGAGGGCGTCTATGTGCAGATATCAAAATACGCGTTCTGCGCAATTCTACCGCGCGTGCTTCCCATACGCAATACCGGTTATGTCGGACTATATGTGGTGAATCGTATTATCTGTGATTAATGATAAGAATATAAAATGTTTGCGTTTTTCTAATTTCTTATTTGTACTTGTCCTTTTATACAGAAACTGATATAAATCGTAAGTAGTGAATGTAAAATACAAATCAATTGGATATAATTTATTATTGAAGAGTACTGCTTAATGTGAATTATTTTTAGTAAACAAACATGAATCAATATGAAACAGAGCGACGCCTAAGCTGGTGTTACAGTCTATTAGCAGTTTCACTTGCAGTATCGGTCGTCTGTATAGCTATACCTTATAACCATTGGAGAGCCACTCTAGATGTCTGCCCAGGTAGTTGGCTCGAAAACTTAAGCTGTGGTTGCATATTTTATGGAATAAGTACATACCAGTATTTTAGTGGAGGGCGAAATTCTTATTGCCTTTATGCTATCTTTACACCTCTTCCTTTAATTGTATATGCACTAGTAATGGCTCTATTTCATATGTATAGAGTATGTATTAATAATATTGGACAGTATGAAGGAGAAAAATCGACAACCATGGAAGAAATGTAAGTGATACATGAAAAATATTTTGAAAACATACATATTTTGATTAATTGTCCCTTGTCCTGGCTTACAGTCTTATCAAGGGTTCAAATCCTGCAACATTCAAATTTTTATATTGTTATACTAGCAAAGCAATAATGCTAATTAGTTTTGTAGCTTTTTATTACAAAAACAACTAAATAAGTGAACTGAATATTTGTTTGTTAATATTAATTGACTGCTAATGCAATGCAAATGATAATTAAAATAATTTAAATTTGGTGATTTGAAAATTAGTCAGAAAATGTAAAAAAACCTGTTAAAAAGACAATACAACTTTTATATTTCAGAGAAGGTGAGACAATAGTAGTAACATCCAGGGCAAGGATATCTCAACAGAATGATGCAGTAATATACTGTTGGATACCAACTTCAAGCATTGCAGCCATCTTTGCTATTTATAATCTTGTACATGCAGCTATTGTGACTGATGGATTCTTTAAAACATGCCTTCAGTACAGAGGCTATTTAGTTAAGGTAAGGTTACCGATGATATCAGTACAAGATCAATCCTTTGATAATTATTTAAGTTATTGTGAAAAATGTTTGAGTGTAGTGGAAAATTTTATATTCTCTTATTTAATAACTGAAATACAGAATGAAAATTTAAAATTTCAACATAATTTTTATTTTTATGCCGTATCCCACACCAATTCAAAGAAAATGGAGATTTTAAATATTTAATTTCCTTGAGTGGGAAACCCACAACCCGTTGTTACAGTCACACTTTGTTCCCCTGTGTATTAACAACAACTTGCATCAGAAAAACTAAATAATATTTTTAATATTTAGTAAAAAATAAATTTGGCCACCAATCCTGTGGTTAGCTTCAGTCTCGTTCCGCTCACAGGGCTATGATTTATTTTTATAACCTTGATTGGAGATGTATATTCAGATATAAGGTGTGAAACTGAACAAAAATGAAATATACCAAAAATATACTTTTCTACACAGGAATTACATGCTACAGGAGACCATGCCACTGCAATACATTTCCGTTTGAACTGCCAAGCGATTTACGACTTTATGGATTATATCCAGAAAGATGCACCAAACAGTCGGAGAGGTGATTTTATAAATACAGGTGTTGCTTTACAAATAGCTCTTTTTACTTCTTGGTTATCTGTTGTTTTATGGATAGTTGTTTCTGTACATACAGCTTTAAGAGCATACAGGGAAAGGAATGTTTTAACATGTTGTGGAAATTAAATTATTACAGTATGTATGATGTAAATGGAATGTATTATTACAGTATGTTGCCCTAAAAGCTTCTAATCTTTTTCATATTGCTTACTCAATACGAAAATTCGAACTTCAGGACGGCCACGACTAGTTGTCTGTACTGTATTTTATATTATACTAGTGGACCCGACCAGATGTCTTGTCTGTGTAGAATTACATAATATATAAGATTAATTGTATTCAATTAATAGTCATATTTTTATTTGATTGCGTCCAATATTGTAATGAACGACATTTTTTGTTTTTTCACTTAATTATATATACTTTTCTTTATCTAAAACAGCATTTATATTTAAATCTATATTGACATTATTGTATTTACATATTTTATTGTTTTCATAATATTTAAGTTTTTATATTTATAACCACTGCACATAGTTGCAATAATTTTATATTAAAATACAAACTAATTAGTTTGGTACCATATTATTATAATAATTAAAGGTCCAAATAATATAAAACTCAAATCTTGTCTAGACTAATGTTCACTTCAGGTATTTGTATTAAAATAATTTTATTTTATTATTTGTGTTAATAGTAATGGATGCCGACGTTAGGTAGTGGCACACGCACAGTTGCTAACTAAAAAGGAGGTTCGATTCCCACTCAGGGGAATGAAATATTTTTATTTTCTAGTAATAGAACATAGTGCGTTGAGATTGGAGTGATGCTACGGTTTTTCTGCCTAGCCTGTTATATGCGGAATATAGCGTAAAACTATATTAGTATATAAAAATTTATTAATGAATACCAGTCCACTGTAAGGTCAGTTAAATTTTACAATAGAAACCTCAAAGACTGAATACGACACATTCATATACATGTTATCCATATAGTAGTTAAGACTTTATACCACCTTTTATTTTGTAATGTGCCTAATTTTACATTTTTATAGGATAGATATTTTTACATATTCTTATTTAAATATTATAGTTTAATGTTGATTAATTACTTAAGTAACAATTGTGCCGTCCATGTTTTTTGAAATAAATTATTTTTAAAATCATTGCTTTTTTTGTTTTTATCTTAATCAATCTCTAAAAAATCAAAACTAGTAATATTATAATAATATTACTATATTATGAATTCAAAGCTACGCAAGTGATTTAAGAAAATATGATATTTTTCTATTAATTATATTTGCATATCATATTTAAATTATTCACCATTCAACACGAAATGTCTTGAATCGGAAGGTTTCTTCTTTTGGCCTTTCTCCACTTTGTCTTCGCTATTGTCTTTATAAATTTGGGTTCACGTTTGTATAATTTGTCACAATTCCGTTAAACGGAGTAAAAAAAGGACACAAAAATATGGGAGAAATAAAATACAGAAAAAATGGTGCACAAAACCGTTTATTTTAAATTACAACACGTAATAACATTACAATTTATATGTATATTATACAAATAGCAAAAATTTAACATAGTTCATATAAATCACATTAAAAATAACTTACAAAATTATAGATCTTGAATAAATGGTTTTTATATGTACCTGAATCTTACGTATTAATATTATTATGACTGAGTAGCATCTCATAATATTTATCACAAAGCAAAAATAGTGTAATAAAATAAAGAATAGAAAATCTAAAGTATAGAATTTTATTTTATAGTAAATATTTATATAGAACAATTATAATCTTTATGGTGTGTAAAAAACAATTTGAGACTTATTTAGGACAAACTAAAACACCTCTGTCGGAGAAAAGATTTAAAGAATACACCTACCCACATATCGTTAAGAATATAAAATTAATTTTCCAAAGAATTATAATTTGTTCCTACATATTAATTAAGTAAATGTTAATACAACACTGACAAACAACAATTATTACTATAATAATATCTTTATATCAACCATATTCAAGTTTAAGTTGTATAACAAAAAAAACTTAAAAAATCTATTATTGTGTAAATTAAAAATTTTAAAGTTCTCGTTAATATAAACATTATTTAAAATTATATTTATATTAATGAGAATTATTTTAAAAGGTAATTTAATTACTATTTTATTATAAAATGGACATTGTATATAAATATAAAATTATAATTTAAATATTGTAATAAAAATAAAATTTTACAGTAACAATAACATTATGGCACATTAAATATTTTTATTTAAATATTTGGCTATCCTATACAATAAAACATGTAAATATTTATTTATTGGTGTAGTCAATAAAAGTGTTGGTATCTTTAAAAGTCATTATATAAAGATTAATATAGAGTCAAATAGCAAAATGCAGTTATTAATATCAACACCTATTTAATTTAAAAAATATTAAACTCTGAAGAGAAACTACAGTTTAAATTGAATATTTATGAATGATCTAATAAATTAAACTAAGTGCAAGATTGCATTCAAAAAGTAAAATTTCAAAAGTAAATAGTCATCACAGATAATAGATTAAGTATAGTGTAAATTCGGAATGTAAAAAAATGGTTGAATAGAACCATATCTCAATAATTAATTACTAAAGTATTTACGTATATTTGGAATGTTACAGTATCATTAAGTACTCACAACAATTTAATATTGGTATAGTACAATTGGTAGTATTTTTTTAAATTAAATTATCTGTTAAACATTAATGTAATTATAAGATTTCCTTGTTACATTGAAAATATAATTAGTAGCAAGAATAGATTAAAGAAGAGCTTAGATTTAATTTATTGCACCTGTGTCTATTACAGAATATGTCTATATTTTATTTTTATAGTTAGTTATACATTTAATATTTTTCTACATATTGTTTAATAGGGTGCAGGTTTCAATTTTAATTTGTATTTTTATATATTTGATATATTTAATGTGTGAGAATAAGATTTTAAAAGTTACATATACCTATATTTTCAAATTTAATATCATCTATTTATTTTTATTTTGGCATTCTCCTTCCCAATCATTTGGAATCATAGTGTTCAGATGTTCTTCAAACCTAGTGTAAGTACAGGGAACATTGCAGAATGGAAGCTTTAATTCCATAGGAACTTCGACTTTAGTATTGTTTCTATAGAAAACCTGTTAATATAATGATATCTTATTATTATATGGTTCATAATATGATGTTCCATCATGTTGCAATGGGTAGCATCTAACTGTAAATAAAATGGTTATGGATTAAATCAGCATTTGCTGGTTTGGGAAAACAAAGTGCATTCTTTGACTACCCTGCTAGAAGTGGGATACAGTATAAGGCTGAAAGAATTAAAGAATTTTCGAAAATTTGTAAAAAAAATATACCCTTATGAAAAAATTATCTTGTTCCACTTCCTCATGCAGCTCTATGGTCAGACTTGCCCCATAATCTGGTTGAAGCAATTCTTCAAAACCAAACGCACGCCATAGCGACACTACATTTATGTCATGTCCAGAGTAGATGTACAGTGATCGATCATCATTATTGTGTTCTACAATTTCTCTGAGATTTTGCTTTATTTCACTAAGAAATGGACCTGCAAGTGGAATGAAATTTCTGATATTTATAAGATATTTTTAATATTTTATTTTTTTTCTTAGGTATACAGCATACCGCACATAGCAGGATAGGCAGAGGGAACTTAGTGTTAAGACACTCTGTTCCCCACTTTCTGCCGAATATTCGATGTATTACGCATTTAGTGGCGGAACTCATCGCCGGGCTTTTTATCTTAGTGCCAGAGCAAAGAAAGGAAAATATTAATAAATAATAATTCATGCTTTCTTTCTTTTTTTCTTTAATAATTCATTCCTTCGAGTGCGGGTCGAATCGAAAACCTGCACCATGATGGGCAATTTTTTTTAACTTTAGCCTTTATTACAGTTTTGTTTTGAGTGTTGTTAATTAATTAAGTTATATCAAATACATTTTTACTCATATACTTAATGTCAAAAAATAATAAGAAAATCTGAAAATTGAACAGTTTTCAGAGGTTCCAAAGAGGTTCAAATCACGCTACGCTCAAATTACTATATGTTTTCTTAATAAGTATCTAATTCTTTTTTGTTATGATAAAACTTACCAGTATGAAACTTTCTTAATGTTTCATTATATGAGAGCATTGCCAAACTTAACATGAAGGGAACATGCATTTTATGAGGAAATACATTTTTAGTCCACTCAGGAAGTTTTAGACCAGCCTCCTGTTGTGTTTGTAAAGTACTGTATAAATAATCCACATCAAGAATGCTGCGCACACTTTGATTTGTATGTTTGCTCAAATATTCAAAAAGTTCAGTAAATTTAGTGTCTGAATTTTTTTCCTCTAATAATTCATTGTACATAGCTTTCCATGTCTTACAAGGTTTAGTGGCTGCAACTATCTAAAATGTATGTTAATGTTAAGGGTTTGTATTAGAATTAAAAAAATAACTGAGGCTGTTATGGCACTAGTGTGTAACTGTAAAAACGACAGTTGTGGTCTGATATCCCAATGTGGGGATTTAATTATTATTTATTAATATTGTAATTTCATCACTCTTGTAACAAGTTACACCACTCAACACACAATGCCTCGAAAATTCAGCAGGCAGTAGGAAGTGGAGTTTCTTAACACTAAGTTCTCTCTGCCTACTCTGCTAAAAGCATGAAGCTAAAAAAAGTTTGAATGAAAAAACTTGGTAAACATAGCAATTCTTACATTATCCAAATGTCTTGGCAATGAATGTACAGGAATAGGTTGCCAAGGTATCTCGGGATGCCACACTTGCTTTTCTGAAGGAGGATATAAACCAGCTAAAAAAGTGTATGCACTCATCATACATCTAGATTTGTCACTACTGCGTATAAACACATCTTTTTCATAGTAATCCTCAGGGATAAAATTTGCATAATACCTACGATATTTTTTTCCTAATTCATACAATTGGAGTTTACCTAACTGTAAAATTATAAAATTATATTTGCTTATAGTAAATCACCATAATATATTGAGTAAATATTATTGCAATGAACTCTTACATTTGTCAAGCTGCCCAGCCCATCAGGCCATTGATAGTTCTTAAAAGGATCACTTTTATACGATGATACAGGAGTTCGCGCACCGTGTCGAAAAAACTAAAAAAATAATATACAAAGTATGATTTATGATGGTTAATAAACGTAATACACTTTTATTTCTTTTACTTACAATAATAACTAAACGTAAAGTTTTAGATTCATAAGGTAAAGTTTCGCTTAACACACAGTAACCAAGGAGACAGCTTAAAACTGCCAAACCTAATACGATCACTGCTGCTGTTGTTGACTTCTTTGGTATAGGATGACAAATTTCCTTTGGCGAATTCGATCTTCGCCATGTATCATCGTTGTCATATTCCATTTCTTATATTTATTATGCTATGTATGCTGTGTTTTAAAATTGTCAATGGAATTCATAGAAATTTGTATTTTAAATCCAATACTGCACTTTCATATTTATGAGCTTATATACTCTGACGTATTGTATTTACAATTAAAATTTCTCAATGTCGTGAGAAATAGAGTATTACGTAAGTGATGACCGAACTTTATAATGAATTAATTAAACTTAACAATCTCGTTTTATTTGATAAAATTTCAATAATAATATTTTAATAATGCACAAACACAAAGGCATATCACGACTCACGAGTGACATTGACATTTGACATATTAATATACACTTATACAGTATAAGTGTACTTATTAATTATTATTATAACTTTTTAATTGACGTTTAATAATGTTGTTTTGATGCCAGTTATATACCTTATGTTATGTATATTTATTTCAGTTAATTAATAGTTCGATTTCCACTGGGATATTCGCTCCCAGATTACATGTCAAATTATTTTTATTTTTCTCGTTCTGATTAAAATAATAATGATAAATTCTGCATAAGTGTTTCGTTACAAAGTCCGTTCAAGCTTAGCAAGCAAGCAAGTTTAAGTTAGACATTTATATTCCGATTGCTAAATCGAAAGTTGTTAGTTTGACCGCCAGTCAAGGGAAAATTGTGCAATAAGCATTAATTTTTTTATGTAAATTTCATATCGTTCATAACAGGGAGACAGAGAACCTTAGTTAAGACATTGATCCTAACCGACCTTTTATTTTTTAAATGTTGAGTGGCGGTATTCAATGCCGCGCGTCACTAGAGCGAGGAAATAAAAATAATTAATACTCATAAGTCGGAATCAAACCAAAATTTATTGTCTAGTTTACCGCTGCACCATGACGGTCTTAATGTATTTATAGCACATATTTAAAAAAATATACAGAGTGGAAGCGTCAGCGATCCTTTTACGGGAACAGTATATAGGGTAAAATATTTTAAACCCGTACCTAAAGAAATTAATCAAGATACCTCAACAGTTTAGACGTAGGATTTAAAAAAAAAATCAGCTTCACGCTGTATCCCGCACACAGCAGGGTAGGCAGAGGGAACTTTGTGTTAAGATACTCCGTTCCCCACTTTCTGCCGAGTTCTGGAGGTATTGCGTGTTAAGTGGCAGAACTCAACGCCGCGCTTAACCTCGACACCAGAGCGAAGAAATGGAAATATAAATTTAAGTAAATATTTCATCTCCTCGAGTGGGGATCGAACCCACAACCAGTCGGTTTTGCAGTTACACCTCGTGCCGCTGCGCCATGACTGGCCTCTGGTATTTTTTTTAATTTTCTGATGTTTATCCATACCTATATTTCGTGTAAGGTTAATCAACTTTGAACTTTGCCATTAATACCTACGACTCGATTTCGGAATGAGGCGTATGCGGCGGTTTCCCTTTGATAGGTTTATGTGTGCATGCGTCGTTCTTGACAAATAGCGTTTAATATTACAACAATAATTTTATTATCTTGTTTGAAAAAAATACTTTTTCATTTTTGGGGATTTTTTTTAAAAAATTGTATTGGGCTTTTACAGAGTAATTAAAACTGTGGTTTCAGTTAAAGTGGTGCTAACACTCCCACCGTGTACATTTATCACTGACGTTAATCGCAGACTCGTTTTTTGTCTTGTCTTGTCTAAGTTACAAAAAAATCAAAACATCATAAATTAAATCCATATTCTTTATTTCTGATAAAAAAAATATAATAATTAAAAATTGTATTAGTAGTTAGACACCATATAAATTAAAATTAAAATAAAAAACAAATAATTGTATCCCCTTATTCTTGGATAGTAAGATTAATATTTAAAGCAGGATTTGGACGGTTGAAACAAGGAGTATAAATACTTAACCATCTATTTAAAACATTCAGATAACTCTGAAAATCGGGTATTTCTAATAATGACCAAATACCGCAGCATTTTGTGGTTTGCCAACATTTCCTAGTAAATGACCTAAGGTATAATTATTTGAACCTGATTTTCAAAGTTCTCTGAATAAAAGTTTTATGTAAATTAATATTTGTCAATCTTTGAGCGATATGTTTTTAACAGTAGTGAGTAAAATAAATAAAATATTTACTAAATACTTACAAAATTATAATATGTAAGAACTTATGTTATTTAATAACTTATTGTATTCTTCCACTTAATGTTTATGCGTAAAAAGTTTAACTCGAGTGTAAAGTGATGACTGCTGAAATAAGACAATACAATATCTATTTTTCTGCTTATTACTAACATAGTAAATACAAAATATATATTTGCTATCGAAGCAATTTGTTCTTTATGTTGAAACATAATTCTTGAAATATTATTGAGACACAGAGACAGTCCCAGGGTCACTTGCAGTAAATGGATTATAGTTTTCTAATTTGACAAGTTCCTCTGACATTTCCCATAATTTCTTTGCATATTCCTCATTGAAGGCTTTTTGGTTGGGTGTCTTTACTACACAATCACTGCAATAAATAATATTAAGAATATTAAAATTATATAATTGTAAGGAGTAAATGAATAGTCACAATTAAATTTACAGAACTTACAATTATAGCACAAGATTTGATTATGAATTTAAAATAGATGAGGCCATCTGAGTATAAGGAAAAGGTCATTCAAACACTGTAATTACAGGCTATGGAGTATAGAATCACGCAATACCTTTATTAGCAGTTGCCACATATTCTTTGTATTATATTACCTGTATCTTTCAATGTCCATTGTAAATTTGATTTTATTAAAATCATTCAAACAATGTTACCTGTAGTACAATCCTGTCTCATTAGCACATTTTTCATCAAGTGAACAATATATAGTAGTTTGGGCGCCTAACTCTGGTGTTTTCATGAATGGATGGAACATCATGCCAATTATCCTTCTTGCACCTCTGAAGAACACTTTATCTAAATGTCGGCCAAGTTCAGTTTTAATAACTCCAGGATGCAGGCTATATGTGTTTACACCATCAATATTGTGACTCTAAAATATATATTACATAATTTTTTTTTCTTTGTAGCTAAGGTAATTCTTACTTAACCTATTTTACACACTCATGCCAATGAGCTTCACCAGCATCTCCATTTCTCTCTCTGTTTACTTTGTAACTTCTACTTAATAGATGGTAAACTATAATTGGTACATTAATTTTTATAAAATTAATTTAAAAAAAGCAAGATATTACATAATGGGTGCATTTCCTATCTGTGCCTATGGAACTATGACTATAAGACCAAATTAGTCCGAAATGACCGCACCTAAATTGTCTTCTCAGGAATAAGACAAATTGTCAATTACCCTGTTATAAATGTCTACAATTTTTCAATTACTGTTTGTAAAATAATTAAAGATATATATACATTACCTTTAGCTTATTGGCCAACTCTCTTGAAAACAAAACATTAGCCAATTTACTTTGTGAATAAGCTTCACCAGCATTATATGGTCGCTCTTGATAGTTTAAATCATCAAAAAATATATCATATCCTGAAATAAAAAAATAACAATAAGTTTTACTTGCATGACTTGTATTTATTAACTGACTAATGTAAGAGTTTATATAGAAACATTTTAAAATAAATGGAATATATGGAAATAATATGTATATTCTTACTAGTATGTGCTCTTGATGAGACTGTTACTATTCTTGCTGGTGTGCTATGTCTTATCCTTGGCAATAGTAATAAAGTTAATAGGAAATGTGCCAAATGATTTGTACCAAATTGCATCTCAAAGCCATCTTCAGTAAAACTCTTAGGGCACATCATTACTCCTGCATTATTAACTAGAATGTTTATTTGTGGTTCTGTATCTAAGATTTTCTTCGAAAATTCTCTAACGGATTTTAGAGAAGATAAATCACATTTCTCTATTAAAATATTTCCTTTTTCAGGTAGGGTTTTGCATCTTTCCTCTATATCGCATTTTGCTATTTCAGCTTTTTCAGTACTTCTACAAGCCATAATAACTTTAGCTCCTGAAACAAAACCATTTAACATAATATTAGTTATTTAATTATTCCACTCAACACGCAATGCCTCCAGAATTCGGCAGAAAGTGGGGAACGGAGTGTCTTAACATTAGGTTCCCTCTGCCTACCCTGCTGTGTGCGGGATACAGCGTGAAGATGATTTATTTATATAATTGTTTTAAAAGTGTGAAGATAAATGATATATAGAAATTTAAAGAATAACTTAATATAAAAAAATTATAACATATATAATAAACATTTAATTTAAAAAAAATCACACATAAAAGTTAAATAAAGTTTTTGTTTACCTCTTTTATAAAAATCCAATACAGTTTCTTTCCCTATTCCAGTATTACAACCCGTCACAATAACTGTTTTACCCACTAATTTAGCATTACTATAACACCGGCCGCTAAAAAAAGGCATGATTATTGTTTTATTAAATAACTTTTAATAAAACTATATAAACCGAACAAGTGACGTTCTTCAACAAGTGATTTCGATTTATAGGTATAAAAAAATTAGTTATGAAATTAAACTAGAACCACAGATGAAGAATTCGAGGTCAACAACTTATGGTGTTGTAGAGTCGCTTCCAAGTCCAAGCTATATTATAGTATAGGCTATAACATTATAGTTAACTGTAAAAAAGCATCAATATGTTAATCTATACATTATCATAAAATGTAACTGATTGCTGTCTGTACGTGAAAGCTCTATGAGAAAACCTATTATGCCTAAGTATCTCTATTTATCTATGTAATGGAACTTAAAATAATGTTTTTTAAATTTCAATGTTTGTCTACATTTGTGCACGCTAAACTTGAAAGTAACTTAGTAATTTAAATGCAGTTTTCTCAAATTTTTGCAGTAAGCTTCCTTTAATATTATTGTTTGTTCTATTTCAAGCGGCTTACAAGCAAAAAAATAAACAAATTTAAAATAATTTTGATCGACAAAATTCCTATTTTACTTAGTTGCTTAGTTTTCGATATACATATAAGTACATATTATCTGTAAAATTAAGTTTCTATGATGAAAAATAAAAGAAAACCGATCAAGTGCAAGATAATCTTCCCCCCGGGGGTTCCTGCAATATAATAGTTTACTATTTTTTATTTTTTTTTGTACTGAAAATTTTCATTTCTTAGCTTATTTCAAAATTATCGGCAACGTAAAGTTCCTTGTATGTTTTTAGCCATAACCAACATATCTTTTTGATTGAATTGTCTTATTAGAAGCTTATTTTTTCTGTGCTTTGAGACATAGTAGTAAGTAGAGTAAACCTGTATATTTTATATTAATTTCAGTTTGATACTTCGACGCAATCTATATTTCAATAAATGGTCTTAATAGAAGAAAAAACGGATAACATCGTGTGATCTATAGGATCACTATTATATAAAGGTATTCGTAGACCCGGTATCCAATATAAGATGTAAAAAAGCACGGAGTATATTTTACTAAATTTCGAATCTATGATGGCTTAGCGACTAGCGATGAACGATGACGGGACGAATCATAATTTTACCAAATTCTATTTAATTATAATTTACATTCCTACGTAGACGAAGACGCAGGCTAAATGTATACTTATAATAAATCTGTAGAAAAGTCGTTTCTATACATTAAAAATATTTATAAAAAATTAGCCAGGGTGTTGAAGGATAACTAACAGAATCCATTTCCAACATTTTTCGAATTTTTGTCTGTTTGTCTGTTTATGTGATCACGTATAATGTAAAAAGAACACAATAAATTTAAGCAACTTTTATACATAAAAATTATAAGTAAATCAGAGTAAGTTTTAGTTATTTCATTGTAATCGCTTCACTCTATCAAAAGATATAAGTATTTAAGTTTTCAAGAGTTTATATTTGAGATAGTAGAATTAGATACAAGTAGCGCTATCTATTGACAACAAATAGTAGGTACTAACGAATCTGGATAACGTATAAAACGTTCTGTGAAGTTAAACACGAATTACGACGGGAGGAATATTCATCATTTTAATACTTTAGCACAACATCGTTTTCGGTTAATATAATTTTATGTTAGGTGAAATTTAACATAAAAACAGCATTTTTAAACTGTTCTTAATTTTAAATCTTAAATAGATGGCGCTGTGCATAAAAGACTTTATTAACGCTATCTATTGACAACAAATAGTAGGTACTATCGAATCTTGATAACGCATAAAACATTCTGTGGAGTTAAACACTAATTACGACGGGAGGAATATTAATCATTTTAATACTTTAGCACAACACATCGTTTTCGGTTAATTTAATTTTATGTTAGGTGAAATTTAACATAAAAATAGCACTTTTAAACTGACCTTAATTTTAAATCTTAAATAGATGGCGCTGTGCATTAAAAAAATATATTTTTATAGTTTGGAAAGGTTACCGCTACACTCTATCAAAAAATAATGTACTTAAAGTTTTAAAGATATTTATATTTGAAAAAAAATAGAAACATACGCAACGATATCTATTTACTACATATGGTAATGAATGTTGATAACGCATAAAACATATAATTAAGTTATTATTTGTTAAACGTTAATTACGTTGTGTTAGTGTAATCTATACTTATAATAAATTTAACATAAACATAGTAGTATTTTTCTAATGTTCGAATGTTTACAGTTCAATTGTAATTCCAATAGATGGCGCTGTGCATAAAACGTCGTTTTCTGAATCGCGCTGGTAAGATTCTGGGCAAAAGAATTACTTTAGAAACGTCTTATTTGTTTGACTGTTGATAATTTACGTATTTTTTAAGTTCAATTATTCAAAGTACTAACTACAAAGTAAACTAAATTGAATTGTTGGTGAAAATTACCTTCGTTACAGTCTAGCTTAATTCGTAATTATTTAACACAGTGATAAAAAATGATTTAATATTCAAAGAAATGTTTTGAATAGGTTCTTCAGTCCGTTCGTTCGTTTGTTATTAATATTATTTTAAAAAACGTATAAAAAATAAATATCTCAAGAAAAAAATGCTCTGACACTGTAAAAATATCCCGCAGTATTATTTCATAACTTACCTGTATGTTGCATGTATGTATGTGCCAAGGGTATTTTAGAGTACAAAAACACCTCAAAATCCTTTTAAGATAACTTTGTCGTTTGTCTGTCTGTCAAGAGTATTTTGTACAAGATCGCTTAAAGGTTAGATACCTCAATGTTCAAGTCTATATTCCCTTAGAGCACAAAAAAATCTATCTTCTAAATCATCGCAATCAAATGACGATAAACTATGAGGGTTTATGCATCGTTATTTGTCG